>ML808813.1:0-31380 GCA_009831015.1 Picea engelmannii
CCCTAATCCAAAGTACTACACCTATTCTACTGTTGGTGGAGGATTCTAGCAAAGAAAAAGTTCTAGATGATTTTTAATTAACGTTGATTTTATTGGCTGTTCTTTACACAAAATGGGTGCATGGAAGTGAAACAAATGGAATTAATACTCTGACCCAAAGAGTGCATCAAGCATGATAATAAATCATTTCCTTTCGATGAACAACTAGCTAAGGGAGAGAGAGAGTTATTTCACTAACAAGCACAACTACGGAATGCCCTCAAACGATTTTTTTTTTTTCAATCAAATCCCGATGTAATGCAAAACTTTTAAATGCCTTCTAATATGATTAATCAACCATGAAGATATCTTTATTGTTTGCGTATGAATGATGATCAATACAACATAATGCTTATCTTTTCTAATTATCTTCTTGGTATGAATGGAAACCAAACTAGCATAAGCACAAGTCACACAAACAATACACCCTTCGTAGCAATCAAAACGAAAAAGCAAAAGAAGGGAAACAATCAAAGAGAAAACAAAATTTTACACCCAAAAAGCAAAAATTGAAGAACAAGGACCTTGACTGAAATCAAGACAAAGAGGTCTGTAGGCCTTTGATGGCCTTCACCAGAGTTTTTACTCAGCTGATAAGGAGATAAGAACAATGCATGAGTTTCAAATTTCACTCAACAGGAAAAACTCAATGAAAAAATGGGGAGGAAGGCTACAAGATCCAATTAACAAGGTGTTTATCCTTCAAAAAAGACAGATGTCAGGGTTGAAAAGGAGGAAAGACTGACTCACAAGGTTACTCAATAGAGGAACACAGAGGCAAAAACCTAAAAAATGCAATTTTGGAAGGTTTTTTGGCCAAAAAGGGGCTGGCGCTCTGTTGCCAAGGGCAAGGAGCGTTGTAGCGCTCTGTGCAAAGCCTTCAGGAGTGCTGGCACTCTACTAACACTAGGGCAGGGGCGCCAGGGTCTAAAAACTCCAGAAATGTCAAAAAATTTCAAAAATCGAGATTCAAACTTGACAAGTATGTTGAGTATGATGGGACAAGGAGCCAATCAGCTCATGAAACTAGTCAAAGAGGGGTAAACCAGGTCTGAAACAATCAAGGGACAGAACAAGGTCAATGAGGAGAAAATTCCAAACAAGATGTTTTGAATTGAGGCTATCTCCCTAGTGGAGTCGCCAGTTTCTGTTGTAGGAAAATCTCCCTGCGGACAGGTAGATCACCTCTAAGGCTTGACCTTAACCCTAGACAGAAAAATTCTTAACGTGGACACTGAATTTCTTTCAAATCTATCTAAACTAATACATGATAAGGAAGGATGATAGAAGTACCTGTTATCGACGTTTGTCCCTGCACGCTCCGAGTTGCGCTCCAATCCTTTGCTCCTCGCTGAGTTCTGTGGGCAAAACAAGATACGACCACTTCCTGCTCTATTGATATTAGCTTGAAAATAGATCTATCACTAAATGATAAGTTCATGTAACATCAGACACAAACTAGAAAGAAACAGGCCAAGCGTGTCATATTAATGAGAATAACGACAGCAGTGCTTACAATCGTAGATGTGAATGCGACAACTTCGTCAAGTTCTCTTCGTCTAACCCTTGCCTGAAAGATCCACAACCTGGATAACAGCAGCTTCACTGATCACTCTCCTTTGGCTGACTGTAAGTTTCCTCCAAGATCATAAGTTTTATATGTTCAATTCTTCCCCGCACCACTTATGAGATCATAAGTTTGGTGTGATTCTCTCTTTCTGTTCCCTTTCACCATTAGAAAGCTTGCTTATATAGCCTTGGAGAGGCTTTGACCACTTGAGATATCCTTGGGGAAGTTGAGGATTTTCCTCCTTCAGTTGAGGATCTKCCCTAGGATCATGGTTGGACTAGGGATTCAAATCCAACTTCCTTCCAAGAATKAAAAGATGCTTCCCCCATTCATCTCAACAGCTTAACAACCGCCCAGAATAGGTAGYGCTCCCTCAAAAGGGCCATCAGAGMRCTGTAGCGCTCCCTAGTAAKATTTAGGGGKTGCCAACACTCTCAAAATCTATAGCACTCCCTCAAAAGGGCCAAGGGAGCGTTATAACGCTCCCTGACAGTGTAAGGGGGAGCGCCAACGCTCCAAGATAGTGTAAGGGGGAGCGTTCCTCTCCAAAACTCAGTTTTTTGGGTGCTTTCAGGTGGCAAAAGGTTGTTTGACTTCAGTAGATCAGTTCTCCTCCTTCAAATTAGTCATGTGAGATGTTATAAGTGTCTCCTTAGTGTCATTATCATGACAGTATGTCTGAACACCTTTTGCGACACTTGTGACCAATTTATGACACTTGCGAAAGCTGATGCGACACTTACGAAAATTGAGAGGGATAATGTGACACTTATCCAGATGAGCAATTTTGACGTGTAACACCTTACGGAGGAGGTCATATACCTCCTTCATCCCCTTCACTCGACGGTTCCCACAAACATTCTGTCGGGCCGAACACACACAATAGTTCATTTGGAGAAGGGATTCAAGGACCACCTTCTCATAATATGTCGGTCAGTTCGACAACATTTTCTTTGTTCGGTGCATTTGGTAACAACACTTTCTCGTCAACTGCTTTCACGATTGGGGGCAACCCCAGTTATGGAAAACCTAATCCTATGCAGGGTATTATTCCTGCACAGGGGGAAAACCCAGGAACTTCTTCCGCATCAAGACCTTGGAATTCTTGGCAGGGATCAGTTCCCTCATTGAGAATGTCGATTGGGGGAAATTCTTTTCACAACCAATGGAACCCGGGCAGGGTGCAGTACCTATGCCCATGGGATCGGCATGGGGAAACCCTTTCCAAAGTCCTCTGAATGTAATGCATGCCCAACCATATACATCCTATTTAAGAAATCAACCAATGATGTCTCCTCAAATGAAAAATTCATACACTGGTCATGGCCATGGGTTTTACCAGAACTCGGGCTGGCAACCCAACTTTTCCTGGCAACTTGGTGCCAGTCAAACTCCAAGCCCATTTTTCCATGGTTATCACCAACAACCCAAACTACCTTTCCTGGAAACCTTTCATTTTCCATACTTAACAAGGTTGTTGAATGGCCCTATCTGTCACGATCTGCATTGGCCCCCTATGTTGATGAAGTTTCCTTCGGACATACTAAAGTTCAAATCCAAGCGTAACGAAGATCCAGGAGATTATGTGACTACTTTTCACCTTTGGTGCTCGTCTAATTCATTGAAATACAACTCCGTACAGTTGCAATTTTTTCAACGTACTCTCATTGAGAGTGTTGTGAAATGGTACATTGAGCTCGACCGCTCAAGATACTCTTCCTTTGACAAATTTTGAATGGCTTTCCTAAACCATTTCCAATTACCTATGAGATACGACGTTGGCACATAATTATTGGCCAATTTAGAACAGATAAAAGACGACCATATCTCTGATCACATATGTGAATGGAGACACCGGAAGAGTTTGATTAAGGTGCCAGTCCCACCAACATTCCTTCTAGAGTGGTTCCTTAAGTCTTTGGTCCCACATTTATCCAAAGACATCACAACATCGAGAGTTTTTTCCGAATAATATGCAATCATGAGAGGTCAACAGCTTGAGCTAATATATTCTCAGTCTGGTCTACTGTACGAGATCTTGTCATATGTGCCATGATCAATACTTGATAAAACTAGAAAGAGAGCTAGCCCACATGCCAATGGTATTGTTGGTTCAACACAAACAAAGATCGTTGAACAACTGATGAAACAATTGCAACAATTTCCTATCCAGCATACAGCTCCAACCAAACTACTGTTCCGACTGCTCCCCCTACCCAAAAGTTGGGTGTAAACAGTGTGTAATCGACAAATTCAAATGCCACCCAACAACCTGATGGAAAGAATAAACAATGTAAGAAGGGTTAGGGGGGATAATAAACCCACTAATAATGCTGGTGGGGGCAACACTAAAAAAAGGAAGTCGAAGTATTTGTGTAACTTGTGCGCAGAAGACCACCCAACTCACCAGTGCCCTCTACTTGCAAAGGCCCAAAATTTATTGTCACAACAACAACATGTTGTGTTAAAAGAAACCATTTCAACATGGGAAAAATATAACCCAAGCCTCTACAAGCACGGAAGGGGGTAGCCAAGGACCCCCTCCGTCTTCAAGCAATCCAACATCCGTGAATGTGTATATGATGAAAGGTGATGCCTATATATCGACTAGAGAACATGACTATAGCAAGCCAAGCACCTCTGAGAAAGATAAAGAAGCTGAAATCTCATCTCTTCCTCTCCAGATCGAGAAGCCGTTGGGAGAAACCGTGACAAACATCCCAAAAGGGGCATTCAAGAAATCTTCTCATAACCCAAATGGAAGGGCCACCCAGAACTACTCTGTGGTGGAGGATTTTTCTCAAACCCCTTGTGCAGTGTCCGCTTTGGAGGTCCTCCAAAGTTTCCCTTCCTAGAGAAAGGCTCTACTAGCTGCTTTAGGATCCGTTGAGACTTGTAATCCGGGTACAATCATCCTTGATATGACCGACTTAAAACCTTGTCATCCTTACCACATAGCATTCCAGATAGTAGTGGCTTACACCACGAAAACCTTTGCTCGGAACATTTTCCATACAGTGGTCGATGAGGGTGCCTAAACATGTGTAATGTATTTGGCGTGTTGGAAGGCCATTAGCTAGCCTGCCTTGTTTCCATCACCTACTCTTCTAACCGCTTTCGATGGTCATTCATTTTGACCACATGGTATCATCTCCTCTTTTTCCTTGCAGTTAGGATGGAAGATCGTGTGTGTTGAAGTTGAAGTGGTAGATGCATCTCTCGACTACAATCTCTTGTTAGGAAGGAGTTGGACCTATGACATGAAAGCACTGGTCACTACAGTTTTCCAGGTCTTGTTGTTTCCACACGAGGGTTGGATCATGACGATCGATCAATTGCCTTTCTCCCATCCTCACCCTTCATTGGGGGCATCTATAGTCCCAATGATTGATAACCCTAAACCCGACATCATCAACATAGGGGTTGGTTTGTGCCCACCTTTGATGGGTACTTTCGATTACCTGCCCCCTCAAGGCATTGCTAAGTTTATATCAGACCACCATAAGGTTGCGATTTTCCAAATTTTGTCATTTCGCACGACTTACTTCAATGATCCGTGGATTCTTCCTTCCCCATCGGCCAAGATGGAAGGGATAGGGAACCATGGTATATCCACACCCTTGTCTGTGGCAGAAGTAGCATACTCTTTAGTCTAGCAAGATTCTGCTGACCCCGATCCGACTCCTGCACAAGAGTTAGATCTAATTCTAGAGCCTATTTGGGCTCAAGGTTGCCTCATTGATACTGATTCTTTAGACTTAATATTTCCCTCAGACAAAGCAATCATTGAAGCAATGACTAGTCTGGACAAACCCTTGGACGATCTACATCACAGATCTTACTTCCTCCTAGAGTTAAGAAGAATCGAAGCAGGGGATTTCACTGGAGATAGCTATTTTCCTATCAATCCTTTGGCTACACATGTTGTTTATGTCGAGGGTAATATGGAAATTATCGCTAAAACGGTACCTATAAATCTCTCCAGAACCCCTGGCTTCATAGACAATGTTTTCGTCGGAGCATATTTCTCCCCCGAAGAGATGTCAGGCATCGACCCAAAAAGTGTCAATCATGAGCTAACTTCGTTTTTTTTCAAGCTCGCTTTGAGATCCGAAAGCAACATCCGGCGAGACTGCATTTATGTTTTTCGATATCGTCCGGATTAACTAAGAAACATAACCTCTTTGGGTATTATTTTAATCCCTTTTCAAACACTCTAAATATGAAAAGATTGTCGAGCGATCTTGTTGACCTTCACGCTCGCTAAACTAAAATTTGAAGTCACGTCTGTTAGGCGGTAGTTTACCCCATTTTCAGTCTAGATGGTCAACTGTATGAACAAAGGTATACTCTAGAAGCCTTGGTTCTCTAGAAGAGTATTCTCAGATATAATTTTAACCCTTTTTCGGGCCTAAGAGACTAAATTTAAGAAAAAGGAACCCCCACGGAGTCCATATTTAATCTCTTTTCAGACTCCCTAAAATTGAAAAGATTTTCGAGTGACCTTATTATTTCACACTCATTAAAATGGTCCAGAAGAACATTCCTAACGAAGTCCATAGTTAATCTTTTTTTAGACTCCTTAAAAATGAAAAAATTGTCGAGCGATCTTGTCTTTATCACACTCGTTAAAATGATTTTGAATAGATGTCTTTTCAGTGCTAATTTACCCCTTTTTCGAACCAACTAGACTACCTTCGAAAAAGGTACCACAGTGGAGTCTCCTTTTACATTTTTTCAGACTCTCTAAAAATGAAAAAAAATCGAGCTTACCTTCTCTGGGCTCGTTAAACTTACATTGAAGGACATTATCATTGTGTCTTGTTAACCGCATTTGCATTCCTGCATATTTGGCCTAATGTCGGCTCCATGTTGCTCTCAACTGAACCATCTGAAGCATGCCTTATAACACAAGCCTTGTAGCACTTTGCCTTTATGTCTTGACACAGTAACCCCTGGAGGGATTTTTCCGAGTGTCCTTGATTTGAACATTAGTCTTGTCTTTGCGCCTAGAACTAGTATGTTTGTGACACTCATTCCTCCTTTTTAATGTAGCATTATTTTATTCCTTTTCCACAATTATTGAAAAAAACAAAAAAATCAAATATACCCCAAAAAGAGGAAGAGAAAAGTATTTTCTTTTTATTGGCAACACAATGAGTTTCTCTTGGAAAAATCACATCCTTTCATTTTTTTGTCAAGCTCTGGGATTTAATATGACCTTAGGAAGTTTTTCTCACTACATAGAGTTGTTTCCTCCTCCATTTGGTTATTCTTCCAAACATATGGAGAGTTTTTGTTGCTTCCTGCATCGTGAACTTATGTCAATTCCATGTTGCCTGAGTCTCATCATTTTTCATGCTATTGTCCAAGGGAAGTTTTTACCAAGCCTGAGTCGTCCCCTCTGTAGTTTGTCTCTTTGCCTCATGCTCGACCATCCTAAAAGTCAAATCAAGTCTTTGTTCGAAATCAATGAAGCCTTCAGTATGATCATCAAGATCCTCTAGTCCATACCCGACGAGCCATTGAAGACCTCTCGATAGTGAAGTTGTACACTCATATTACACTCCTACCCGAGTTTTGAAGATTTTGATGTTGTTTCTCGAGCTCTGAAGACCTCATCTCCAACCATCATGCCTTATCAGCTTCTGGAAGATGGATACTATACATGCATATCTTTTTTATTTCGAGATATACATCCATTGTGTATTGCTCGCGTCTACACCTTATATAGTTATATGACATGGATCTGTAGTATATTTGATTGGCAGCCATGATTTTATTTCATCCCGAGCATGGGTATGCATGCCTCAGTGATACAATTATTATTTTGCAGATGACAACTCCCGATTTCTGGTCCCTGGGCTCAATGGTTTGGTACGTTGGTGAAGATTGATAATGTATTTCGGCCATCAGATGCTCTTCTGACCTCACACATTAGGGGGCATCTGTTATAACCCTAATTTGCACCAGACATGCTTACCTACCATTAGGCCATCTCATATTCCTTATTTTCCAAGCCACTACTGAGCAACTCTTCTAAAAAACTCCCTTTTCAAAGGTACACGCTAGCTGACTCACTACAACCCATGTGTACCTACAAAAGCACACAAAATGGAAAGTTGTTGACGAAACACACAGTTGTAGGTAATTTAACTAAACCTTTCGGCCATGCATAGCCGGTCATTCTACCAAATGCCTAGCCCTTTATAGCCTATAAAAGAAGGGGTAGGGGTCCCATTTGAAAGGCGGAAAATCATAGTAAAGAAACTCTACCCAAATTCGTATTCCCCTTAGCCCAAGATTCTACAACCATTTTGTGATTTCAATGAAGAAGTGAAGCAAGTGTGTTAGGAGTTGGTGCACAGTAAAAGAGCAGCCCAGAACCAGATTCGTGGAGAATTGGTCATCTTCATCATTGTAAGTTTCTTTAGTGAAGTTAATAATAAAGAAGTACTTTTCCTGTCCCACCATATGTGGTTTTCATTGTTTATTGCGTACATGTTCATTAAATCTCTAACCCATTAATCTGTATATCAAATGCATGTGGAGTTCTTTGTTTGTCTTTTGTGAATGAAGGTCAACCTTGGGAGAAGAGTTACAGTCAAAGAGAAACCAAGCATGAAGAGGGATCGATATCAAACGCTGGAAATAAGGTATTTTCACTTGATCTTCTTAAAGGTGTTTTTGCTTAAGAATAATGGGGATTACGTCTGGGATGATCGTAAAAAGTAGGAATCTTTAGGTCTTTTCTGCATGCATGATAAAACCCTAAGTGCTAGTCTGTAGGGAGATTTCCCACTCACAACAGTTGTGTATAGATTTGAAGTTCAAGTCCCAAACATCATAAGAACGTAATAACGTCCTCATCTAAATTTTCAAAACTTCCTAATTTTTCCCTGTACAAACCGATATTTGTGCAAAGCTATTGCTTGAAGCAATTTTTTTTTAAAGAAAGTTCTCTTCTCAAGAAAACTAAGGTCAAAAATATATTTTTCCTTTTTCAAATTCTCACCCTAAATAATAATATATCTTCACCTTATTTTTACACAAAAATAAATATATCTTTTATATAAAAAATATACGACCTACTTTAACAAAACATCATATTTAAAAAAAAAAAAATAGAAGTTCCCCACCAATTCAAATTTTAATAAGAAGACCTTGAATAATTATAGAAATAGTAAATAATCAAGGTATTGTATTTATGACAAAATATATCCCTGAAATTTTATTTACCATATTTTATTTCCACAAAATTTCTTTATGTAAAGTCTTGGAAACTGATACAGTTTGGAACGTGGTCACTCTCCTAGTGAAAAGTAGAAGATCATAGTTAATGGTGAAACATGAATGGAGAAAGGAAGCGATCTCTCCAGTGAAAAATGACACCTTTGAAACCTTCAATGGTGATTTCCAACAAGTTTTGTCAAAGAACGGACTCCAATCGATTTTCTGCTCTAATCGAATTTCTGCTATCTGTCAGCTTTCTCTCTAGCTTCACTGTGATCTATAACCTCCAACTCATGCTATGATACCACTTTGAAAGAAGAAGGGGAGAATTTCTTACAATTGCGGCTATATGAACTTACACACAAACACTAGAACACAAGACAAAAGAGTTGCAACTGTAAAACTTGAATGATTCATTGGTTCTGGATAAATGGTTAAATACACAAAATTTAACAGTACTCACAAAAACAGGTAACATATAACTAACTTAAACTCTTATAGTATATAATTAAAACTTTCATAAAGTAGTTTCGGGAGTAATTATTTTCTAATAATAAAGGAATACATGTATTTGTTTACTTTCTCACATTTACTTACTCATATTAATAAATTACAGTGTTGGGTAATTGATTACCACTTTTAAATAATAATCAAAGATTACATTTGATTATGATTAACTTAATATGATTAATTTGTTAGTGGAATATGTCAGATGTGAAACTATGCCATGGAAATCCTTTCAATTAAGGTTGGCAATGCCATGTTTGGAAGGAATTTCAGATTTCACCTCTCCCAAGGAAGCTAAGATAACTATATGAGGAGAGGATCATAATCATTAAATTGTTACTCCATTTCAAAGATTAGCTCCAAGCATGCAGATAAACGGATAACATAAACGAGTTGAAGGATTAGAATCAGTACATTAACAAAAGATGTTAGACAAAAGTTGATTTCTCCTCAAGCTGCTGCATTTCAATTGCGAGATCTGGATTGAAGTGTTGTGTGAAAATGCATATAGATCTTCTAGAAGAAAAGTACAAGTTTTTTGCAGTGGACATTGTTATGTGTCAATGTTCACAATAGAGTATGTTACACTTGTAAAATATTTTTCATTTGTAGGCATTTTAACAGTTTAATCTTGTACTTGTCATTAATAAGTTTGCAATGCTATGTGTTTTATCGTGTGAAATGTGGTTTTCTGTGTTGCATAGTTGATCTGCATCTTTCGTACAGAAAAAAAAGACATCCATATGTCAATTTAAACATCATATATAATATATTGTATTTGTTTTTATTTCACAAATTCGTTGTTGAAATCAGGAGAAGTTGGACAAGCCAAGGAAGTATGAGCACTAGTGCATTGAAAACATACTCCCAGTGATAGAGCCATAGGTAAAATATATTTTGATCCCATGGTGCTTAAAAAAATCATGAAAAAACATGTGAATCATATTAACCTCCTCTGTTTGATCTCAACACTTTAATCTAATGACCATTTTTCTTCTCCACCATTGCCTTGAATTCTCAGAACTTGTCAAAAGTTTCTGATTTATTTTCCAAAAAGTACACCCAAGCCTTTCTGTTGTAATCATCGATGAATGTCATAAATTAGTAACTTCCTCTTAGTGTCAGGGTCTGAATTGGACCAGATAGATCTGTATGAACCTGTAATGAGTCAAAAGCTTAAATTATCATAACAGAAAAAATTACATACCATGTACAAAATGTGAGTGTGGAGCACAACTCCAATATATATAAGTTACATAATAACTCCTTAAATAATAGGGTAACTCCTTCCAAATAACCAAATACCTTTCATACTTCACAATTCACATGTCACCAATAATGAATACATGATATCTTATACATAGTTGTTCACAGTTGCACATGAGGCTTATTTACTAGTACGCCAACCCTATTACATATATATTTACACATTACATGTACATTTAGGCCCATATATTTGCCCCCTTGGGGTCATATCATATAGATTTAGCCATATATATGCCCCCCTTGGGTCATAACATAATACCCTACTTTAAAAAGCTTTGTCCTCAAATCTTTGCAATTAATGGCCTCACATGTGATGAAACCGTGTAATATGATTTTCTCGTGTTTCTAGTTTCATCATCCCATTGTATATGATCTATCCATCCAAGATCAATTTTTTCGATCTTAATCCTTGGTGTCTAGTTGTTGCATAATTTTCTTTCCATTGATTCCATGTATTGTTGTTAAGGATTCTCCAATTTGTAGTGCTTGTTGGTCTTTGATAATAGCTTGTTGAAGAATAGTTTGGTGATGATTTTTTCCATTAATATTAACAAGTATTCCATATTATTCCTTGATAATTCTGATATCGACTGATCCAGGTGGATATTTGTGGCCACCCACCTATTCCAAATGGCTTCTCTTGATAGTTTTAAGTTCAACATGTTCTTCTGTACTTCTTTGTAATTTTGGGTTCTACACTTCTAGGGTTGTCTGAAGCCATACACATATTCCATGTGGATACCGGTGGCCACCCACCTAATCTAGTTAGATTATTTTGGAACTTTTCATGTCATCACATCTTTTTATACTTCCAAGGTTGTTTTGGGGCCCTAAACAATGTTGTTTTTTGTCTTTCCATAGTCAAACTATAGATAAAGTCAGAGTTTGATGACATAATGTGTATTTATCTAAAATACCTTTCCAATGGGCTACCACACGCCTAAAACAGAGGTCGTATGAAAAATTTACGACACCAGGAAGTTGAGGTACCAACTTACCAAGTGGGGCCCACATAACTTTTGGCGTTTTACATCCTAGGGTTAGGTTTTTGGATGTCTAGGGTTTAGGAATTCATGAGTAATGTTTAAAACTCCTTTGGAGCCTCATTCCAGTCATTCTTCTCAGACTAATGCACGTAGTAGCCACATCTCTTCTCAGATATAGATACCACCATTCGAGCAAGTTGTTTTCAATTATGCAGTTTTACAATTTCATCCATTTCATTTATTTAATAGAAGTTATTGTTCACTGGATATATGTTGTTGTTCTCCCTATCTCTGTGTTATTGGATTTAGTTTGTTATTCAGTTCATTTTGCTCATAAATCCAATTCATTTACCTTCTTGTCTTCCTCAAAATCTTTCTTGGTAATGAGGGTGTCGATATGGTTGCACTTTTGAAGATTTTTCTTCATTCTACATGTGCATTTCCTCTATATTATTTTTAGAGACAATGGAATTCTCTATCTTCCTTGGTTTTTATTTTATTGTTCTAGACTTGGATATAATACCATCATATTTGGCATGTACATATTCTATATGAAGTTCAACTTCTTCAAGTATCTTCTGGTGACCTTATTGAATATTTTCTTCTTTCTCCTTTTGAAGTTGCAATGTCACCCCATTTATCAAATTCTGCCATCCTTCTTCAACTCTGGATTGCATTTCTAATTTTACCTCATCAGTATTTAGGGATTCTTAAACCTTCTTGCAAACTTTTTCTTCAACTCTGTTGAGCACTCAACACACCCTAAAATGCCTATGTCGAATTTTACGTTTTGGGTGCCACTTGATCTTTGCATTGTCTAATTCGACTTCATTATGAAAAATGTTTCCTTTGCTTATCATTTTTTACTCTCATTAAGTCTTCCAAAGTTTGCTTGAATCTATGCAAACTCATGAATTAAAAAAGACTTAACGCTTAAATAAGGAATCAATAGCCAAAACACTCTCCCCCGACATGCTCAAATATTCGACATTGGAAAGAACTAAAGGATGAAAGAAGATCACTCAAAAAACCATAGTCATCGAGCGCTGATCTTCATTGACATCAACAAAATGAGGTTTTTCTTTCACGACAAGCATCATACAAGGATATCGTCGATGATGGATCCCCTTTGGCATCGACAAAAGGAGAAGAGAGTAAATGTTAATGAAGAAGGCAATGATATTGTCAATAGCCGATACCCGACGCACTTAGCAAAATTGGAGTAGACCAAATCACAATAGACATTCATACCACACTAAAGTTTTTCTCCGATCGTTGACTTCCAAAACATTCCGGCATCGATATTTTTTGAGGACGCTAAACCAAACGAATTTACATGATAGGTTTATCCCTGAATGTTGAGCCCCGATACCTTTTCGGCATCAGTGATACCAGGCTTAGATTAGAGAGAACAACTTGAATAGAGTCCTGAGTTTGACCATTACCCGTGAGCTAAGTCACTGGTCTTCAATATCACGTGTCCTTAGCCAGTTGTACCTCGTCCGCACCATACGATGAAGTCGATCTGCGTTAGAGGTTTTTCACAGAAGAATATCGATGAAAAGACTCGTAACACCTTTTCGATCCCTGATCCACCCAATATGAAAGAGACATGATGGGATGTTTTAGCGCTAGATATGTTGCAATCTAGAGCATTTAAGGGACTAATTAATTCCAAATCTCGCATTAGTTGCTAATTCGTTCGTGAATCAAAATGACCATTTGAATTTATTGATACAACACATCACCCTCTATGCCTCCACCTCCAACCCACTATGAATTAAATTGGAGAGATTCAACGGTAGATTCATTTGAATTTCACTCATCACCCAAATTAATTGGCTGATACGACCGGTGAGTTTTTCCCGTTAAATCTTCTTGAGCCATTGAAAACAAGATCATTCTATGTGAAAAGGATTTTAGAGAATCCATAGGAGTGAGATGATCAATTCAAATTCTTCCAATCCCCTCTGTGAGTATCAAAATACAAAGTTTAGAAAGCGTTACAGGTATCTCCCAGTGTAGATTTTTTGTGTTTTCACTTCAAATATACATTAGTATCCAATATCACTCTGTGCACGGGCCCTAAAAGATTTTATTTCAGTGTGCAAGAAAAATGCCTCCAATAAATCCAAACACTAGCCGATCGTCGAGAGTGACTAAGGAACCAAAGGTGGGAGAAGGCTTGTCCCCAGGGCCAACAAAAAAATTAGAATTTGCTCCTAGGTCTAAACCAGTTATCAGAACATACACCAAAAATATTTTTTCTCAGCCTCTAGCCTTTGGAGACAAAGAGGAAAACACAGGGGGAAAGGTGGTACTTCAGCACTGGGGAGAACTCTTCAAGAATATCATCTGGGAAGAATTCCCAAAATATAACCCGCGCAACGACCCCGACATGAGAAAGCTCGACGATGAATTTTTTCCAAATATCTAACTGTCATGCCTGCACATGGTAGCGAGCAGGACCCCAATGTTCCCTTGTATAGAACTGCTACAATGGCTCATCAACCAAATCGACACACATAATTTCCTGATCAACGATGACAATGGAGAGTGCACCGGGGTCTTCCTTCTAGTGGAGGTGTAGAATTATTACAAGATCAGAGACCCAGAAGAACGACTGCACACCGATTTTGTCGTCAAACTTTATGATCACAATGACACTGGCTGGGTTATGTCTTCATGGTGTCGAGAGGATAAAAAGTACACCAATCGGACCTTCAACTAGTACCAAACGCCCAACTTAAGGGAGCCATATATCTATCTAATGTCCCTCATTTGTTGGTTGTATGGGGAGAAAGATTGCTCTAGGTTTTTTGAGGCTTATATGCCTCTATCTTACACTGTAGCCATTTATGGGAGAGGTTTTAACTAGGGTGCATCATTTCCAAGCAGCTGAGCATTTTCATACAACAGGCTCAGATGCCGAAAGAAGGAGAGACTCAATCCTTCTACATGGATTCTTATTTATTTGATGTCATCTATGCCAGAATTGTTTTTGCTAGAATGAACTTGATTTGGCACATCTCAGAACTCCCGACCCATGTATATTTCAGCGTCTTATGGGAGAAAAGGTACAAAATATCCTACTCCCTCATCTGCGATGAATTCATCGCCCGCATTCATTTAATTCTTTTCAAGAAAGAGTGTCCAAGAATATCGGTTGCGACCAAAAAGATGATATCAAAGATTGGTCACTATTATCTGGATGAGCACGATACTTATATCACATTTTTTGAGGCCACCGGGGCACCACACCTTTTACCTATGCATGTTCTTGATCGACTAGTGGTAGGAGAGATATGCTACCAGACTATCCTACAAGGTTACAATGCTTCCCTAGTAAAAGACAAGAAACGAAGATTTATACCCTATGGATTCCATATAGGTTTCTACCTAGTAAAATACACTACTTAAGCCAATTAGGAAGGACTCAGCCAATTGGAGTTCTTATTCCAGACTGGCCATTCCTGCAAACATGACCCAAGGGGTTTAGTCTTCAAGCACGCATCACACATGTCATCTTGTTGGTCTTACGCTCATCACATATTCGAATATTAGGTCTTCACTGAAAATTCCCAAGACTGGGAGGAAGTGGTGGAAAGGATGGCTGACCCCAGAATGACCAATTTCAAAGCCATGAGCCTGGATGAAAAAGCATAAATCATAGAAAAATAGGCTCAAGGATCCCTCAGAGCCAGAGAGGAAATGGTAGTGGCCGAAACAATAGAGATTCCCCTGGTAGCCCTGATACAAGAAAGAAATTTCCTTGAGACTCAGGACACGCATGAGAGAGGGTTACTCATGTATGAACAGGTCCATGAGATAATCGACTAGATGTGAGATAATACGGACCTCATCCATATGCTAGTGCTCCCTGCCGACAACCCATATGAAATCTAGATAGACTCAAGCGGACCTAAACTGATAGACGTCGATGAAATCATTGGGTTAGACGACCCTGAATTCACAATGCCACCGTCCGGATCATTGACAAGTGTTTCAGCCCAATTAAAGACAGTCAGGGTATCAGTGGAAACAAGTGCATCAGACCCCCTCCGCAAGTTGATAAAGATATATGATGACGATGAAATCCCAGAGGTATCTCTTAGGACCCATGTGCATATATAAGAAGAAAAGGGACCTGAGAAATCATCTTCTCCTATTCCCGATGACCAAATTCAAGAGGTCCCACAAAAAGAGAAAGAAATCGAGAGTGTCCTAAACACTAAGATGCCCGATGCACTGGAGACCTAAACAGACAGTCTAAAGGATGAGTCAGGATCGGACGACCCAAAGGAGGAAGCCCCACAATAGGAAATTGACGCTTCAATGGCTGATGAACAGGTAAGTATTGATTATATCCCCAACATCTCTATTTCACTCGGTACTCAAAAACTTGATGAGCGACAGATAGAAGTCGAACCTTCGGAGCACAACGAGGAAGTTCAAGAACCCAACCTTGAACAAGTGTACACCATCGAAATTCTGGGAAACACACTCAAATGGGGGGATCAACAGATTCCCAAACCCATGGATGAAGAATCTGACATACATTCCATATTTTATGATCAGAGGAAGAAGGCTATCATCCAGAGAACCACCTAGAAGAGGAAGATCACTTTAGATCGCTCCATCCTCGTCACTATCGAGGAACTTCTAATCAACACAGAACATTCTAAGACATGCAAACTCATCGATGCAAGGATGAAAATTACAGATGCCAACCTGGACAGAGCTAGAAGAGATGAAATTGAGTTGGTCGTCGCCTTAAAAGAATTGGAACATTCACTCCACTTGGTGAAGTATTACCAGGACACCACACAGGTTGTGGTGTACCTAAGAAATGAATTCAAGGAGGCGTACGACAAGTTCACAGATGAGTGACACCTATTCACAACAAGGAAAGCCGAGCTCCAATAGGACACCCTAATGTCACTTGCAAAGTGAAAATATATGGAGCGGTGGTACGAGAAAGAACAAGAAGTTGTAGAGAGAGTTGACTACATCGGTGCAGTCCAATAGGGAAAAGACAAAGAAGAACATGACATTCATGTTTTGAACAAAAGAAGTCTTGATCACATAAAGAAATCAGTCGAGTACTGGTAAAAAATGGCTTGGGAACCCACCGAGAAATCTAAGAGAAATGGCCCAGGTGTGAGAAAAACTGGGTCAAAATAAAAAATGAAATGAAGGATATCGGACTCCTCGAGTTTGACACACCTGATGACTTCAATGGATTGCCTGACATAGTCAAATCACACATCGAGAAAGACTTAGCATGGGCTGAAGAACTAGCAAAGGTGAAAGACACAATGTCAGGTCAAGTGCGACAGCTTATGGAACATCCGATCAATTCTCAGGCTATGTTGCAACAATTAAGTACTAGCCTGGTGAAGTATCGGGCAATACGGTAGAGATCAGAGAGATTTACAAGGCCCCGATGGAACAACATAGATTCCTATAGGCCAATACCTGTGAGGATTTGTTCATCCAGTGGTTGGAGTACGATAAGAGTCACCCTTTTAAAGTGATATCTTGAGATGACTCTTAGACAAATTGATAGGAAAGAATGCCACGTGGGGAATTTTGTTTTACTTATCTGCACTTTAGCCATTATTTTCAGTTAATTTTATGTTATAAATAAGAGCATCGACCGATTAGTTAGAGGTCAATGGTTGTTTCAAGAAACTCTCATTTCTAGTTTTGTTAAGAATGATTTTGGAGATGCCTTTAATTGAGAAGTCGTTTTGGACCAGAGACTAGTTTATGTTTTCATCAAATGCGTGTATGATTGGATGTGAAGAAGAACTATTTCCTATTCCATCTCATGAATGGATGCAACAATGAGTAAGAGCTATTAAATATGTTGACAAGTTATTTGATGTAATTCTTTATAGTTCTTTTTTTAATGATGAAAATTAATCTTTGTGTTAGTATGTGATTAATGATTAGAGTTGAGCAAATTATTTTTCTTACCATTGTTTATCACATGCATGTTTTCTTCTGATAATTCGTATCTCAGTCAGTAACTAGAATATACACATGGTTAATGTATTAGTATTAGGCCTACTTTATATGATCATTGTTTTCATGATAGTGTGTAAGGGTTATCCCAAGCCAAACCTCTCCTCCAGTAGTTTGATTTTGTTCCCATTTGTTTCCTAGTTGGTTTATTCCGGATTTCCATATTACCTCAGTGACACCAAAAAGAAAATACAAAAAAAGAACTTATGAATCAAAGAAGAGGCCTTCACAAGAAAATGTAAATCATGTCATGCTTCATCTAGTACCTTAGTCAAGGATATACCAGCAGTTACCAACTTCACAATTCAAATAAATACCTACCAAAGAAGGAGTCTTGCAATTTTTCCTTATCATTTTCAACCATTCCCTAGGACCAATTTCATCTTTATATTCATCTCCACTAAATATAGGTATTGTCATTGGTTCTTAATTTAGGTATACTATAATACTCAACTTATGACTTCAATATATTAAACATAGTGATCTAAATTGTCTATAATACTTGCTCCAATATAATAATATATGTTTTCTCTTTCAAATGGTTTTTTAATTAGCTCAATCGGACATACCAATCAAAAGTTATGACATCTTTAAGTGACATACCTTTGAAAACCATGATTTCGAGTTTGTCCTCCTAGACGACCTTCCTTCTAATGTATCTCTGCAACTTAGGCCCTTTTGAGTCTGAAATTGCAACCTATAGTTCTATGAAATGTCTTCCTTTCAATTCCACATGTTTGACTAAAATTGGATGTGTCAAATGAAAGTTATGATAACTTTCCAAAACCTTCCTTATTTGTTGTCTTTCCAAGACAGTGAACTTGTACAACGTGTCACGTGAACATTATTTGATTTCTATTTCTACAAATAATATCGAATATACTATGGACTGTACTTGTTCCAATTGAATTTATCTCATCGAATTTAGATATTTTATGAAGAAGTTATGATTATTTTACCTAGACACATGTTTTATAATAGTTACAGGACTATTCAAAAACCCTAGCTTGCACAAATTCTATCACTGAAATTACAATGAACCAGAAGCTTAAATTCATACCATATTTACTCTGATAAGTATTCTCAAAATCCACTATGTTTCATCTTCTGAAGTGGCTCCCAGAAAATGTTATAGAGAAAATTCCAAAATGACTTTATTGAGGAAGAAAAAACTTAGGATCGATGCTCTGATACCAAATGTAATGAGCCAAAAGATTAAATTATCATAACTGAACCAACTCCAATGGTTCATTTTTCTCTATAAGACACCCATTTAGGAAAACTATCCCTGTGTTGATTTTCTAGAATGCATCTCTCACATGAACTAGTTGGTTCTTGAATGGGAGGCATACCTTCAACCATTTTTTTCAAATGCAATATTTTTAGACCACCGAAATGTAGATGACCAAATCTAAGATCCCATAACCAAAAATCTTATGAACATGTTTCCTTTTTGGCAAGAGAGACATCTCTTCTATCATAATTCATGGAAAGAGGATACGTTCTATTCTTTGTCATATTCACCTTAGAAATCAACATCTTACTAGGAGGTTTATCATATATGAAACAATCATTCCCCTTAAATATTACATCATACCCTTTTTTAGTAAGTTGGAGGACAATAATAAGATTATATTTCAAACCTGGGGCATAATACACATCTAGCATGTGCCTTTTCTTACCTTCTTTGGTTTAGATGTTGACCATTCCTTTTCCCATGACTTTTAGAATATTGTCTGACCCCAACTTGACTTTAGTCCTTATTGAATCATCTAGATATGCAATTAATATTTTGTCTCATGTCATATGATTACTACAAACACTATCTAACAATAAAATATCATTAGAAGTCTCTTGAGAAGCATTACATGAAAGAAATAAAGAGTCTTCACCGTTCACAGTGGTGTTAGAATAATTTTCATCCTATTTAGTAAGATCATCCTTCTTCTTCCTACACTCATGTGCATAATGACCTAGCTTGTTACAATCTAAAATTTTAACTTTAGATTTGTCATACCTTTTATTTCATTGTGAGCTTATGCTACTGCTCCCCCTTAATGTATGAGGATTTTGAGATGGTCTCCTTTCTTTCTTTGAACTATCCCTTTGGTTGTTTCTTTTGTTGCTTTGGCCCCTTCCTTTTGAATTTCATCCTCCTCTAACTCTTGAGATCGAAACTTGAGATATGAATGCATTTTCCAAGGAATTATCATATGTGTTCATCCTATATTCATGGGATAACAAGGATCCCAACAACTCATCTAATGATAGCTGTGCCAAGTCCTTAGACACTTCAATGGCTATGATCACTGCACCAAAAATCTTATGTAAGGTTCTAAGAACCTTCTCTACCACTCTCTAATATAGAATCTATTCATCGTTCATCCTTAATTGATTTACTGTGTTCATGAATTGAGTCAAGTACTCGCCTAATAACTATGACTCCTTCATCTTCATATTCTCAAAATTCTTTTGTAAATTTTACAAATTCACTGTCTTTACCTTGGTAATACCCTGATTGTTGGTCTCTATGATGTCCCATGTTGTATTTGAGATTTTTTCCACTGATATCTTGGGAGATATCCTTTCATCCAAGCCGTTTTGAATAAGGTAGAGTGATTTTTTATCCTTCTTCCTCCTATCTCTGAGATGATCCGTTTGAGAATTGGTCAAATATCACTCGGTTGTGTGATCAGATGGTTATTTTTATAACCCTAATTTCCACCAGACATGTTTACCTAGCATCAGGCCATCTCATATTCCTTCTTTTCCAAGCCACTACTGAACAACTCTTCTAAAAAACTCACTTTTTAAAGGTACATGCTAGTTTACCCACTACAACCCGCATGTATCTATAGTGTCCACGCTAGCTGACCCACTACAACCCGCGTGTACCTACAAAAGCATGAAAAATGGAAAGTTATTGACGGAACACACATTTTTGGGTAAGTTAGCTAAACCTTCCGTCCATGCATAGCCGGTCATTCGACCAAATACCTAGCCCTTTCTAGCCTATAAAAGAAGGGGTAGGGGTCCCATTTGAAAGGAGGAAAATCATAGTAAAGAAACTCTACCTAAATTCGTATTCCCCTTTGCCAAAGATTCTACAACCATTTTGTGATTTCAACAAAGAAGAGAAGCAAGTGTGTTAGCAGTTGGTGCACAGTAAAAGAGGAGCCCAAGACCAAATTCATGGAGCAGTGCCTGTCTTCATCATTGTAAGCTACTTTAGTGAATTTAATAATAAAGAAGTAGTTTTCCCATCCCACCATATGAGGTTTTCATTGTTTATTGCGTACATGTTGATTAAATCTCTAACCCATTGATCCATAGATCAAATGCACGTGGAGTTATTTGTTTGTCATTTTTTAATGTAGGTCATCCTTGGGAGGAGAGTTGCAGTCAAAGAGCGACCAAGCATGAAGAGGGATCGATATCAAACGCGAAAATAATGTATGTTCACTTGATCTTCTTAACTGTGTATTTTCTTAAGAATAATGGGGATTAGGTTTGGGATGATGGTAAAAAGTAGGAATCTTTAGTTCTTTTCTGCATGCATCATAAAACCCTAAGTGTTAGTCTGTAGGAGGATTTCCCACTCACAACAGAATTGGTGACCATATTGGGGATCTATCGGGTTTTCTGGGGATACCTTTTTGGTAGATTTAAATTGGTTTCATCACCTTTTTTTTGAGTTTCTGCAAGAGTCTGAGCCAGTAGGGATTCTGGTCCTCCATACTAGTATTCCCCGCTTTCTTTGCTTACGTTCTTTTTACTTTTCATAAATCACAAAAGTACACATGACCTGTATAAGGCCTGCATGAGTGTACACGCACCCTACCTTCACACAGCCCGCGTGCACACACTAGTTGATGAAGTGTCAATCGCGTGTCTGAGTTCATAATTTTTTTTGGTTAGAGAGGTAGTCATCCTCTCCCCTATTAGAACTGGCCCTTCTCAGGGGTTTTCTGAAACTCATTATGGTCTCTGTTGTTGTAGTTTGTATCTTAGGTACCACCTCAGATTGGTTTTGTTCTATGAAATTTTCCTTGAATTGTTTTTCTTTTTTGACAAAGTAAGTTTCTGAGTCTTCAAGAGATTCTAGTTCTCAATACCAGTAGTCTCTTCCAGTGCTTTATTGCTTTCCTTTTCATTTTTGTAGAGCTGCAGAGGTACATGTGGCATGTATAAGGTCTGCATGCGTGTACACATGCCCTGACCTTACACAGATCGCATGCACATGCTAGCTATTGAACTGTGAGTTGCGTGCCTATTGAGAAATTTTTTGTTTAAGGAGAGGTAGTCATCCTTTTCCTTGTCAAGAGTTATACCTCTCAGGGTTCTTGGTCTCTATCATAGTAGTTGACAACTTAGGTCTGATCACAAAAATAACTTTCTTTTTCATTAAAAAGTTTTCCACAAAATATTTCTTTCATAGGGGTTTTAGACAAGTGTGAGAGTCTGCTTTCATCATCTTGTGTGTTATTGTCAGTAACTATTTGTTATCTATGCTTAGGCCAGAGGTTTTCTTGGTCTTTACTTGTTGTCATTTTTTCTTTTTGCTTTGCGAGCATTAAATAAAAAAAAACACTCTTCTATTTCTTGGTTTGGTTAAGTAGTTGTTGGTTTACATTAATAACCAGGAAATTTTTTGCTTTCATAAGTTATTGGTTGTTTAATTAAGACAATAAGTAGCTTGTATTCAAGCAGAATCCTTTTTGGGGTTTCTATTCAAAGATCTTAGAAAAAATGTTAGTTAGAAAAGTTGATTAAAATTTTTGTCAAGAAGAAGTTATTTTGTTTCCAGTTTTCCGTTTATATTTTCTTTCATCTCTAAAAGCATCACTAGTTTCACTTTCATAACCTTTGACTTAAGACAAGCCATAAAAAATTAATAATTAATTAAAATCAACTAGACTCTATGTTTGTAGGTTCCATCAACTAGTCTAGGCTAGAGCCTTGATTTAGGTCGGAGAGGAAACTCTTCAAGGCTGCAAAATATATATAAGAGTATGTTCTAGTGAGTGTTAAAAATCTAGTATCGTGAAAGCTATCTAGGACCCCCCTCTAACATAGGGGATAAACACGAGGTCGCATGTGGAAAGGTAGCGGAGATAACCCCTCCAAAGTTGGACCAAGCGTAGTGGGGAACACATATAGAGGGCTTGTTTTGGGATTTCGTCGATTGCATTTGCCACGGAGCTTCGTGGGTCTCGAATCTGTTCGAGGTCCTCAGTTTTCTTCCGGACCACTTTATTTTGATACCCTTGATAGGTTTTGGGATTGATACCCTGCTCATTGAGGTCCACCTAACTGTTGACTGTACCCGCCTCGTGACTGTTCACGTGTTGGAAACCTAGTTGCCATTATTTTAGGGACTTACACAGGTGATTGCGGGGTAGAACGTGGTACCTAGGACAGACATAGGGCCACACTTTGTAGAGTATACCTGGAGGGTGCTTCCGTATTCGAGTTTCACTTGAACTAGTAAGTTACTCTAGTGTTGGTTGTTGTAACTGTTCTTCCAACTAGTTTAGTAAGTGATTGTTTTATCTCGTAGGGACTTTTTCTAGTGTGTGTTGTTTTTGAATGAATAGAAACCCCTAGTGCATCTTTGATATTCTCACACAGTGGAGGATCACGAGCTCCACCGATCACAAAGGATTCTTGGCCTACCACCGGTTACACTGGAGCCACCCCCGCGACCACTAAGGCGAAAGCTAGACCAACAAGGGTCTTTTGAAGCGATCGGGTCATAGGAAATTGTCCCCAACCAACATCTAGAGGAACCAACCATTTTAGACATTGGAGAGGAAGCTCTTGGTCCATCCGAAACTCCAACCACTGATATTTTGGTGCCCATCATCGTACAGATTTATCCTTACGAGCACTAGATAGTGTCACACACAGCAATGGAAACAAATGCTGCCACTCCTTCTCAGAATTCTTCTATTCCTACTACAGTTGTCACCACAGGGGGTGTTCCACCTCCTAACCCACCATCGTCGGTCCGAGCCACCATGATCTCGACTGCCTCTACCTTGATTAGTGGTCTGATCCCGTCTTTGGCAACAGCCACTTCTCCTTTCACGCAGAGTGCGATAGGCCCTCTGTTCTCATACGGGATGCCTAGCTCAGGTATAAGTCGTGTACTTTCCTATTCCACTTTACAGAATTTAGTTCTTGGGGAAGAGAGCTCTAACACTCCTCTGCGAGGACCCATGGGGGGCACTTCAGCTCCTTTTAACGCTTTACCTTATGAAGGAGGTCATATACCTCCTACGTCCCCTTCGCTCGATGGTGCCCACCAGCATTCCACCGGGCCGAATGCACACCATAGTTCATTTGGAGTAAGGAGTCAAGAACCACCTTCTCATAATATGCTGGTAGGTTTGACACTGTTTTCTTTGTTCGATGCATTTGGTAACAACGCTTCCTCGTCAACATCTTTCCCGACTGGGGGCAACCTCGGTTACGGACAACCTAATCCTATGCAGCGTACTATTCCTGCACAGGGGGCAAACCCAGGAACTTCTTCCACATGAGGACCTTGGAATTCTTGGTAGGGATTAGTTCCCTCGTCGGGAATGTCAATCGGGAGAAATTGTTTTCACAACCAATGGAACCTCAGGTAGGGTGCAGTACCTATGCCCATGGGATCGACATGGGGCAACCCTTCCTAAAGTCCTTCGAATGTAATGAACACCCAACCATCTATGTCCTATTTCGGGAATTAGGCAATGATGTCTCCTCAAATGGAGAATCTGTACGCTGGTCATGGCCATAGAGTTTACCAGAACTCGGGCCAGCAACCCAACTTTTCCTGGCAACCTAGTGCCAGTGAAACTCCAGGCCCCTTATTCCATGGTTATCACCACCAACCCAAACTACCTTTCCTGGCAACCTTCCTTTTGCCAGACTTAACAAGGTTGTTGAACGACCCTCTCTGTCACGATCCACGTTGGCCCCCTATGCCGACGAAGTGACCTTCGGACATACCAAAGTTCGAAGCCAAGCCTAACAAAGATCCAAGAGATCATGTGACTAATTTTCACCTTTGGTGCTCGTCTAATTCATTGAAATATGACTACGTGCAGTTGTGATTGTTTCAACGTACTCTCATTGGGAGTGCTGCGAAATGGTACATTGAGCTCGACCGCTCAAGATACTCTTTCTTCGGTGAATTGGCAATGACTTTCCTAAACCATTTCCAATTACCTGTGAGATACGACGTTGGCATAGAATTGTTGTCCAATTTCAAATAGAAAAAAACAAACCATATCTTTGATCACATCCGACAATGGAGATGCTAGAAGAGTTTGATTAGGGTGCCAGTCCCACCAGCATTCCTGCTAGACTGGTTCCTTAAGTCTTTGGTCCCACAGTTATCCAAACATATCGCAATGTCGAGAGTGTTTTCCGAAGAAGATGCAATCATGAGAGCTCAACATCTTTAGCTAATCTATTCTCTGTCTGGTGTACTGTACGAGATCTTGCTAGATGCTCCATGATCAATACTTGATAAAACCAAACAAAGAGTTGGCCCACATGCCGATGGTATTGTTCATTCAGCACAAACAAAGCTCGTTGAACAACTGACGAAACAATTGCAACAATTGTCTATCCAACATACAACGATGAACCAAACTACTGTTTCTGCTACTCCCCCTACCCAAAAGTCGGATGTATGCAACGTGAAATTGACAAATCTGAAGGCCACCCAAAATCCTGATGGAAATAAGAAACAACGTAAGAAGGGTCAAGGGGATAAGAAACCCACTAATAATGCCGGTGGGGGAAACACCGAAAAAAGGAAGTCGAAGTATCCATGTAACCTATGCGTGGAAGACCACCCGACTCACCAGTGCCCTTGGCTTGCATAGGCCCAAAATTTATTTTCACAACAACAGCCTATTGTGTTAACGAACCCATTTCAACATGAGCAAAATCTAACCCAGTCCTCTACAAGCGCAGAAGGGGGAAGCCAAGGACCCCCTCCGTCTTCAAGAAATCCAGCATCCGCGAATGTGTATATGATGAAAGGTGATGCCTATATATTAACTGAAGCACATGACTATAGTAAGACAAACACCTCTCAGAAAAGTAAATAAGTTGAAATCTCATCTCTTCCTCTCTAGATTGAGAAGATGTTGAGAGAAACCATGACACACATCCCAAAAGGGGTGTTCAAGAAAGCTTCTCATAACCCAAACACAAGGGATACCCAGAACTACTCTGTGGTGGAGGATTTGTCTCAAACCCCTTGTGCAATGTCCACTTTGGATGTCCTCCAGAGTTTCCCTTCCCAGAGAAAGGCTTTGTTTTCATCTTTAGGATTCCCTGAGACTTGTAATCCGGGTACAATCATGCTTGATATGACCGACTTAAAACCTTGTCTTCCTTACCACATAGCATTCTAGATAGTAGTGACTTACACCACGAAAACATTTACTCAGAACATTTTTGTACGATGGTCGATGAGGGTGCCTCAACATGTATAATGTCTTTGGCGTGTTGGAATTCCATTGGACAGCTCACTTTGTCTCTGTCACCTACTCTTTTAACCACTTTCGACGGTCATTCGTTCTGACCACATGGTACCATCCCCTCTTTTCCCATGCAGTTAGGAGGGAAAATCGCGTGTGTCGAAGTTGAAGTGGTAGATGCGTCTCTCGACTACAATATCTTGTTAGGAAGGAGTTGAACCTATGCCATGAAAGCACTGTTCGCTACAGTTTTTTGGGTCTTGTTGTTTCCACACGAGGGTCGGATCGTGACCATCGATCAGTTGTCTTTCTCCCGTCCCAACCCTTCATTGGGGCCATCCGTGGTCCCAATGATTGATAACCATCAACCCAACATTGTCAACATAGGGGTTGTTTTGTACCCACCTTTGATGGGTACTTTTGATTACCCACCCCCTCAAGGCAATGTTAAGTTCATATCAGACCACCATAAGGTTGAGGTTTTCCAAATTTTGTCATTTCGCACGACTTACTTCAATGATCCATGGATTGTTCCTTCCCCATCGGCCACGATGGAAGGGACAGGGCACCATGGTATGTCCATGCCCTTGTCCACGACAGAAGTAGCGTACTCTTTAGCCCAACAAGCTTCCGCCGACCTCAATCCGACTCCTACATAAGAGTTAGATCCGATTCTAGAACCTATTTGGGCTCAAGGTTCCCTCCCTGATATTGATTCTTTAGACTTAGTCTTTCTCTCAGACAAAGCAATCGTTGAAGCAATGACTAGTCTATACAAACCTTGGGACGATATACATCACAGATCTTACTTCCTCCCAGAGTTATGTAGAATCGAAGCAGGGGATTTCACTTTCACTATGACTGGAGATAGGTATTGTCCTATCAATCCTTTGGCTACACATGTTGTTTATGCCGAGGGTAATATGGAAAGTATTGCTAAAACGATACCTATAAATCTCTCCAAAACCCCTGGCATCATAGACAATGTTTTCGTCGGATTATACTACTCCCCCGAGGAGATGTCAGGCATCAACCCACAAAGTGTAGATCATGAGCTAACTTTGTTGTTTTTCAAGCTCTCTTTGAGATCTGAAAGCAACATCTGACGAGATTGTATTTATGCTTTTCGATCTCGTCCAGATTAACTGAGAAAAATAACCTCTACGGATCTTCTTTTAAGCGCTTTTCAGACCCTCTAAATATGAAAAGATTGTCGAGCGATCTTGTTGACCTTCATGCTCGCTAAACTGAAATTTGAAGTCACATTTGTCCGACGGTAGTTTACCCCTTTTTCGGTCTGAATGGTCAATTGTATGAACAAAGGTATACTCTAGAGGCCTCGGTTCTCTAGAAGAGTATTCTAAGATATAATTTTAACCCTTTTTCGGGCCTGAGAGACTAAATTTACAAAAAAGGAACCCCCACGAAGTCCATAGTTAAGCTTTTTTCAGACTCCCTAAAATTGAAAAGATTGTCGAGTGACTATATTCTTTCACACTCATTAAAATGGTCCAGAAGAACATTCCCGACGGAGTCCATAGTTAAGCTTTTTCCATACTCCTTAAAAATGAAAAAAAATTCGAGCGATCTTGTCTTTATCACACTCGTTAAAATGGTTTTTAATAGACGTTTTTTCAGTGCTAATTTACCCCTTTTTCGAACCGACTAGACTACCTTCGAAAAAGGTACCACAATGGAGTCTCCTTTTACATTTTTTCAGACTCTCTAAAAATGAAAAAACATTGACCTTACCTTCTCTGGGCTCGTTACACTTACATTGAAGGACGTTATCATTGTGTCTTGTTAATCACATTTGCATTCCTGCATTTTTGGCCTAATGTCGGATCCATGTTGCTCTCAACTGAACCATCTGAAGCATGCCTTATAACGCAAGCCTTGTAGCACTTTGCCTTTGCGTCTTGACACCTTGACCCCTGGAGGGATTTTTCCGAGTGTCCTTGCATTGAACATCAGTCTTGTCCTTGCGCCTAGAACTAGTATGTTTGTGACACTCATTCCTCCTTTGTAACGTAGCATTATTTTATTATTTTTCCAAAATTATTGAAAAAAACAAAAAAATCAAATATACCCCAAAAAGAGGAAGAGAAAAGTATTTTCTTTCTATTGGTAGCACAATGAGTCTCCCTTGGAAAAATCACATCCTTCCGTTTTTTCATCAAGCTCTGGGATTTAATATGACCTTAGGAATTTGTTCTCGCTACATAGATTTGTGTCCTCCTCCGTTTGGTAATTCTTCCAAACATATGGAGAGTTTGCATTGCCTCCTGCATCGTGAACTTATGTCAATGCCATGCTACCTGAGTCTCATCATTTGTCGTGCTATTGTCCAAGGGAAGTTTTTACCAAGCCCGAGTCAGCCCCTCTACAGTTTTTATCTTGCCCTCATGCCCGTCCATCCCAAAAGTCCATTCAAGTCTTTGTTCGAAATCAATGAAGCCTTCAGTCTGATCATCAAGATCCTCTAGTCCATACCCGACAAGCCGTCGAAGACCTCTGGGTAGTGAAGTCGTAGACTCATATTACACTCCTACCTGAGTTTTGAAGATTTTGATGTTGTTGCTCAAGCTTTGAAGACCTCATCTCCAACCATCATGCCTTATCAACTTCTAGAAGATGGATACTATGCATGTATATCTTTTTGATTTCAAGATGTAGATCCGCTGTGTATTGCTCGCGGCTACACTTTATATAGTTATATGACATGGATTTGTAGTGTATTTCATTGGCAACCATGATTTTATTTCATCTCGAGCATGGGTATGCCCGCCTCAGTGAGACAATTGTTATTTTGCAGATGGCACCTCCCAATTTCTGGTCCCTGGGCTCACTAGTTTGGTATGTTGGTGAAGATTGATAATGTATTTTGGCCATCAGATGCTCTTCTGACCTCACACATTAGGGGACATCTATTATAACCCTAATTTGCACCAAACATACTTACCTGGCATCAGGCCATCTCATATTCCTTCTTTGTGAAGCCACTACTAAACAACTCTTCTAAAAAACTCCCTTTTTAAAGGTACATGCTAGTTAAACCACTACAACCCACGTGTATCTATAGTGTCCACACTAGTTGACCCACTACAGCTCGCGTGTACCTACAAAAGCACGAAAAATGGAAAGTTGCTGACGGAACACACGGTTTTGGGTAAGTTAACTAAACCTTTCGACCATGAATAGCCAGTCATTCGACCAAATACCTATCCCTTTCTAGCCTATAAAAGAAGGGGTAGGGGTCCCATTTGAAAGGAGAAAAATCATAGTAAAGAAACTCTACCCGAATTCGTATTCCCCTTTGCCCAAGATTCTGCAACCATTTTGTGATTTCAATGAAGAAGAGAAGCAAGTGTGTTAGCAGTTGGTGCACAGTAAAAGATGAGCCCAGGACCAAATTCATGGAGCAGTGGTCGTCTTCATCATTGTAAGTTGTTTTAGTGAAGTTAATAATAAAGAAGTATTTTTCCCGTCCCACCATATGAGGTTTTCACTGATTATTGTGTACATGTTGATTAAATCTCTAACCCATTAATCCGTAGATCAAATGCATGTGGAATTATTTGTTTTTCTTTTGTGAATGCAGGTTAGCCTTGGGAGAAGAGTCGCAATCAAAGAGCAACCGAGCGTGAAGAGGGATCGATATCAAACGACGGAAATAAGGTATGTTCACTTGATCTTCTTAACTGTGTATTTGCTTAAGAATAATGGGGATTAGGTCTGGGATGATGGTAAAAAATAGGAATCTTTAGGTCTTTCCTGCATGCATGATAAAACCCTAAGTGCTAGTCCGTAGGGGGATTTCCCACTCACAACAATTGTGTATAGCTCTGAAGTTCAAGATCCCAAACATCATGAGAACGCAATAACGTCCTCATCTAGATTTTCCAAACTCCCTAATTTTTCCATATACAAACCGAGATTTGTGCAAAGCTATTGCTTGAAGCCATTTTTTTTTAAAAGAAAGTTATCTTCTCAAAAAACCTAAGGTCAAAAATATATTTTTCTTTTTCAAATTCTCACCCTAAATAATAATATATATTCACCTTATTTAAAAATAAAAAAAAAACATATACGACCTACTTTAACAAAACATCATATTTTAAAAATATAAAATAGAAGTTCCCTACCAATTTGAATTTTAATAAGAAAACCTTGAATAATTATAGAAATAGTAAATAATCAAGGTATTGTATTTAGGACAAAATATATCCCCGAAATTTTATTTACCATATTTTATTTCCACAAAATTTCTTTATGTAAACTCTTGGAAACCGGTACAGTTTGGAACGTGGTTAGTCTCCTAGTGAAAAGGAGCGGCTCATAGTTAATAGTCTCCTAGTGAAACTGTTAACACAAGACAAAAGAACCGCAACTGTAAAACTTGAATGATTCATTGGTTCTGGATAAATGGTTAAATACACAAAATTTAATAGTACTCACAAAAATAGGTAACACATAACTAACTTAAACTCTTCTAGAGTACATAATTAAAACTTTCATAAAATAGTTGCGGGAGTAAATATTTTTTATTGTTAAGTTTATTTATTTATTTATTTAAATTTACTTTCATATTAAGAAATAAGAAATTACAGTGTTGAGTAGTTGATTGTAATTAGCAAAGATTACATTTGATTATGATTAACTTATAGTGGAATATGTGAGGTGGCATGAAACTGTGCCATGGAAATCCTTTCATTTCAATTAAGGTTGGCAATGCCATGTTTGTAAGGAATTTCAGATTTCATCTCTCCCAAGGAAGCTAAAATAACTATACGAGGAGAGGAGAGGAGAATAATCATTAAATTGTTACTCCATTTCAAAGATTAGCTCCAAGCATGCAGATGCACGGATAACATAAACGAGTAGAGGGATTAGAATCAGTGCATTAACGAAAGATGTTAGACAGAAGTGGATTTCTCCTCAACTAAACCTCCCAGACTAAAGAGCCCCCTACGTGGGTAGAACGAAAATTATAAAGCATTAAAAGAATTAATAATTGTTGTTGTGTTCCTGAAAAATAAAGTGTGTGACAATGTCTAATTCTTGATTGTGCAAGAATATGTGGTTGCAAAGACACTTGTAGAACAAGCAGCATTACAATACAAAAAAGATGACGTGAGGATGGATGTGGTGACCAACAACCATATGGTCATGGTGGGATCTTCCATTACCCCCAATGTCCTCTACACCATTGGGTTAACCCTTTCACGAAGTCTCGAGCACTCATATTTTGTTAATGAAGAAC
>ML808813.1:42907-64574 GCA_009831015.1 Picea engelmannii
TGAACTACAACCACATGGAGGTGGAAAAAGGAAAGAGCTAGCATGTGCTAAGACCCGTAGGACTTCGTGGATTCTGATCATTGAGAAATCAACGGAAAAGTTTGATTTTCATAGTGGGTATGTGACAATATTAAGGTTGAAAGGTACCCATTTGACTAATTGGATTAGAACTGTAGAGTGGGTTGCTGAAAATATCGCGTGGTTGGAAATGGTTAATAACAAATTCACGCGCATAGTGTATTTTTGGTTAGACAATATCACTGTGGGGTTTATCACTGATTTTGCAATATATAAAGTGAAGTCATACACTGTTGTAGAGTAGTATTTGTTGAAGGTACCCATAGGAAGGTATATTAGGTCTCTTTACACGTCGATCAAGATTGTATTACATGATAAAGGCATGATGACCATGGAATCAAACAACTAGATCAATATGCACGCATGGAGGAGTTGGGGGAAGCATTAAGGAATATTTGAGAAATGAAGAAGTTTTTGGAGGGTAGCCAGAAGAAGGAGGAAATGTACCCCATCATGATGGATGATGAACATACCAGGGAAATCATAAGAAATGCAGGTGTGATGCGCAGCGGATGACCCTACCTGTATAGGATGAATAATAAGAAGAGGTATATAGTGGAGTGAGAGGGCTTGGATGCAGATGAGGAAGAGGTAGAGGATATCCATTCCATGTGGCATATTGAGGATATATTGTGTTCCACATATTAGAGGAAATCCATAGGTCATGGGTCTGACATAGAAGAAGGCTCTCAATTCCATATCTGAATTAGTTTGGAACCCACAACCCCATGTGAAACTGACACAACTAATGAAGAAAAAGAAGTTAACCAACAAGTGATTAGTGGTAGGATATTTTTTTCAGGATGTGGGTCTAGTAGCAAAAGTGCAAGTTCAACAAGTAGCAGTCAAGTCTCTACACTACGCGGAGGTGGTAGTTCAACAAAATTCACAATGGACCAACAAGATCCAACCATCATGTTACCATAGTTATGAGGGGATGAGTCAGATGATCCAAAAAAACGTTTTTTCATCTGTGAGAAGTTATGGGCAACAAAGCATATTACAGACGAGGATACAAAGGTTTCGCTATTGGAAATTACATTTATAGACCATGGATTAGATTGATACATGGGTGTATCAACAAATAGCCCAACAGGAACACCTACAACTATAGTATATTATGTTAAGAGGCAGTTAATAAATGAATTTAGGAAACTTATCTCAAAATATTAGTTTATGAATGAAATGATAGAGATCAAGCAGAAACTAGGAGAATTAGTTTTGGAAGTGGACCATAAATTTAATAGGTTAAAAGGTAAGTTAAAATATACTATTATTGATACACAATATAGACATTTCTTTTTTAATTCTTTGTTGCCACACTTGAAGTGTCCTTTGAGACAACATAAATTCCAAAGTCAGGGTGAGGCCCTGCAGGAAGCCTTCCATATAGAACAAAACCAATACAAGCATACAGATCCAACTATGGAAGAGTTGAAGAAAGATGTGAAGAACTTAAGATTCTAGTTAAATCTTAACAAAGGAAAGGATAAAAGACAAGATATATGGTGTACAATGTGTAGGACAGAAGGTCATCACAAGAATGATTATCCATTATTTTCATAGTATATTGGAGTGGGTATGCCAAACCATTTAGCTTCAGGAGGACCATGGTGTGATATTTTCATAACACATGGGCATGATCCCTACCACTGCCCCCTGATGCGGAAATATCAGATAGTCCCAAAGAGTACATTTTGTAACGTTTATAATTCATTTGGACATGAATAAAAGGACTCTAGAACCTTGGAGATGATGAAATAAAGGATTGAAGATACATATAGGGTGCAAGTTGAACATGTAACAATACAATATGTGCAACAAGTGCAGTATAACATTTCACAACATCCACAGTACAATATCATGCAACAGTTTTCAAAACAACCATAGGGTAATGCACAACAACTTCGAGGGAAACAATAGTATAATCCCACAAAATAGTGTGTAACACAACAATAGTAAAATAACTTGTAGATGTTGTGTAATAAAGGACATCATTATAACATACCATGTGGAGATAATCAGGGAAACATAGGAGGCTTCAGAGGAGGAGGTTGTGGAGGAAGAGCATTTGGAGGAGGTCGAGGACCAGTAGTGTGTCATAACTATCAAAAATGAAGGAACTATGCAAGAGACATCCCACAACTACCTACGACATGTATGTATTGTCGTGCAAAAGACCATGAAAGAGAAGATTGTCCAACATTGTTGATAAAAATAGAGGACAAGAGGAACCAAACTAATTAGAATGTGCAATGGATCAGGGTGGAAAATAAAGAACATGATGGGAAGAAGATTAACATAGTGACTAAAGGTGGAGCCAAGATAGGATAATATGCAACCAAGAAGGATCAGGAACAGTACCAGTGGATTATGAATAATACAATGTATGAATAGAAGTTTGATGCGCACAAAGAAAAAGAGATATTCAAAGAATCTAGACAGGAGATGTTGAAGGAAAATATTGCGTCCACTTCAGGAAAAGAGCCAGTAAATGAGATACTAGTCTATGACATGCCTTCATTATTTGATCAAACCAATCAAGAGTAGTATTCAAAAAAAGTAAGTAACTTAAGAAACTTTTTGGGAGCTTGTGTCAAATTGTTGAGTGATAACAATTCTTTACAAGTACTGCATAATTTATTAGAAAAGTGTAATCCTGGGGAAGAGGGCATAAAATGAGTAAACTAGGTCTGAAAGAAGAGAAGAACCAGTAGGGAATTTAGATTGAATTCGAACATAGGATATTTCAATATGGGGGATATTATACTAGACTTAGGATCTAAGGTCAATGTTCTACGAAATAAAACCTAGGAAGATATGGGAGAACCACAATTAGGGTATTCACCTATTCAGTTGAAGTTGGAAAATCAACACAGAGTGGTGCCAATAGGAAGGTTGAAGGGGATTCTGGTAGATCTAGATGGCGTGCGCATCATGGCTAACTTTGAAGTCATTGACATAGTCTAAAATACTTCGCCATGTCCAACATTGTTGGGTCTGGATTGGGCCTTTGATAACTAGACTATTATCAACTTGAAGATACGGAAGATGATATTCAAGTATGGAAAATATGTAGTTATTTCACCATTAGATCCCTAAGAAGGAGGCAGGGATGTGGAACCTGTGACGGATAATATTCTTACAAAATATGTGAATCATCTATGCAGAACTACCACATGCGAAGAAGATTATATCAAACCAACTGCATATGGCATGCTTATCTGGAGGAGTATTAGTTCTTGTGCTTCCGACTCTAACACATGACTGGAAAAATAACAACAATGATTACATGGGTTATCTACCAGGAGATGTGCCAGAATGGTGTGTTATAACATATCGCTCATGTGTGCACTTATGATGTGACTTATTATTTAAGGAAACTTGCGTGCAAGTGATCCATTTATTATATGAGTGATTTCTTCGCTTATCGATTCTGATGATGAGATTATGATTTATGATGTTATGTTATGTTATTATGTATAGACATGTGTTATTGATTGGTTTCTCCTGAGTGTGTAAGACTCTTGATAGGTTGAGGATGTCAGTGACAACGATGGACCTCCTTGGACTCCAGATTGAGTCAGGGAGTGGAATATTTATGGTTTTCGTATTTCTGTTATTTCATATGTGACATATGACTGATATAATATGATGTTGTTTATGGATCGCTGACACGTTTGTTAATGTATGCAGGCTGATGATAGATTGCTAATCAGACTCACATTTGGAGTAGAGAGGTCACGCATGACAACCAGAGTTATTGAGGGAGAGGTGTGGCAGTAGCCCTGCCATAGCCTACTATCACTCCCATTATGGCTCGAATTGTAGGTTAATGATTACCTAGTTCGAGATATCCACAATGTCATGAGGGAAGACTGTGACAATAACTCACGATGATTCTAAGGGGCGCACAATAAGGCAGGGTCCTTATTATTTAGAGGCCCTTAGTCTCCCACAAGGTCACCTGATGGAGTATTAACTCAAGGGGTTGAAGTCTACCAAAATCATTCAAAAGGTGAGTGGCACCTTTGGAGCACGTAGTGCATCTTGAAGGGCATGTTGTATAAAATAAACATGAATGCAGGAGAGTGGCACCCTTGGAGCACACAGTGTGTCTTGAAGGGCATGTCGTGATTTTAACTATGTAAGTTAATGAACCTAGTACCTAGAAAACTATGTCCCATTAGGACCTGGTCAGCCTTAAAATGAATGATTGTATGTGTACAGATTAATAATTTAAATTCCCTTAAAAACTTTTGTCGAGCCTAGTAAATTGAAGCCTAGAACTAAGAAGGCTTGTGAAAAAAAAAAAAAACTAAATAGACAAGGGGGGGATGAAGAAAATTCAAACATAATAATTAAATAATAATTTCATGGAGGATTAAAATATTTAAAAGATTAATTGTTGACTAAGTAAAAACTTCATAATTATGAACTTAGATAAAAAGGGGAACTTAAAGAAAAGGGGAAACTTAAAGAAAAAAGGGGAATGTCTAACTTAATAGGGAATCTAGCCTTTGTAACTTTCTATTTGTGAACTCCACTAGGCTTTAAGTAAGGCATAAATCATTTAAGAAATGTAAGGGAATAAAGGGACTCCGAGGAGCGTTTTTAGGAATGCTTTTAGGTGGGTGAGGGAAATAGGAAAAATTAACTTAATTAATTAATTAATTTCTGGTGCAACTAAGGGATAGGGTGACATGTGTACGGGAGAGGTTTATCTTAATTAACTTTAATAAAAAGAATCTAATGAGGTTTTTGGAAACTAATCACTAAGAAAACTCTATAAAAAGGATGGCGGAGGAGGAGTATGGATCATGACCGGTAGGCATAAGGTTACGCTGCTGAAAAGTTTCTTGCTTGATTTTTCTTGTGGGAGTTGAGATGCCCAGCGTGAAAGGAAGTGGTAGCTCGACCTTGAGAGGTGAGCTGGGAGATATATTCTTCTCTGGTCTTAAGTGTGTGGCCCCTTTGTGGCTCAGGGGGAATAAGAGTACCCCTAGTGTTGGTTGGGAGGTACCAATGAGGTCTCAGCGATTAGCAAGCAAGAGCAAAGAGGATCGCCAGTTTCCAAAGAGCGTTTCCAAGCCCAGTTTGTTGATGATGGTAATTTCGATAAGTTAAATGGTACTTATCGAAATTACCATCATCAATTATGTCCTCCAATGTGAAGTTGGAGGACATTAAAAAATTAGAGACCAAATCGATCAGTCCCACCAATATAGAGGAAGAAATATCAATCGTAGAATAGGTGCAAGTGGGTCAAAGCACAGAAAACCCTAAAGGAAGCGCAAACTCTAGTTCTGATAACCCTGAAGAAATGTAGGAAAAGGAAAAAAAAAGCATAAAGTCATTGCAAATGAAGTCCTTTTTGAAGAAATTACAATCCAGTAGAAAATAGAGGGAGAAGAAGAAGAAGAACCTGAGGAAGAAGTTGTCGAAGAAAACATAGACGCAGGTTAAAAGAGGAAAGCACCAAGCGTGGTAGAGATAAATTTACATCATCTCTCAGATGATGTAGTTGGAGTGGAAGACATGTTAAGGAAGGTTCCAAAGCTAAAATATGTGGACCATGATGTAACTGACACAACAAAGTTTCTTGAATTCATGCAGGAAGTGTACTTGGAGAACAAGGGGGAAGTAGGACCCCAAGGGAAACCTATTTTGGAGCCTGTGCAATGGGTTATAGGTCTCTACAACTCAAGGATTATGAATCTGTTGGACATACCACATTTCAGGAACAATAAAAATGTAGGCCTTTTTTTGAAAAAAATATTGGCCAAGGTACATGGAGGTATCCTGTGGATGGACAGGACGATCCCTATAGATATGGATCTCATAGATAAGATCACAGAATTTCCTACCAGCAATGTAAAACCATAAGACCATTTGGAAAATAAATCCAGGGATAAATAAATTCAAGAGGAAGTGAAAGCACAGTTTGGGACAAATAGGCGAACCCGAGGACTAATCATCAAGGATACCAATGACCATGCAACAAAGGTTTCCACTAAGTTGATGGCTTACAAAATCTTGAGGAAGTGTAGAAAGGAATAAGCCCTAGTAGGATTTATAGAAATAGCTTCGTAGTGTGCAAAGGGTGTAGTGTTCAGCTAGGCACCATATTTGTTGAACTAGTTTTTGATAGATTGTAGAGATTCACATGATGTAATGACCCCTTCATTACGAGTACAAGTGAAGCAGAAGTGCATTTTTTATTTTTTATTTTATTTTAGGGAAATAAGGCGACGACGAAAATAGTTTACCTCACCACTGACGACGAACATAATCATGTAGTCTAGGAAATAGACAACTATGAATCAACGCACTAGCACATGAGAAATGGGGTGAAACATGTGTTAAAACAAGGAGAAATGACTACCCTCCCGACACATTAGGACCATGCCTACAAGCCAAGGGACAACATCCCCCTCCCGACACAACGACCTTGACGAACAAATACTAGAACCTCAAGACACACAAACCAAATGCCTGAAGGCATTCAACCTGTGCGCAAAACAAACTCACAATGCTCGAAAACACTCACATGGAAGGCACCAACTCTGGCCAAGTTATCATTTGTCACTATCCAAATAGGGCACACCATGATCCCCTCATCAGGAATCATGTTGTCCCCAGGTGATAAACGCGTCAATAACCTTGGCGCAACACATCCTATCTGGACCAAGGACTCTAGAAAACTCTGACGCACTAGGATCCGAATACTGACAGGGATACTATACCCACACCCCACACAAAAGGTCGACAAGACACAAGAGGAAAACTACCAGGGAATTCATGGCTTCGTCAACCACCTGACCCATTAATCAAGTCTAAACTTGTCAGCAGTTACAAATTGTTTTTAACATTGAGTATCCATCGAAATTTAGCAAGTCTAAATTATAATTTAGTCTTTAACTTATCAACTGATTAACAATTAATACAATCCAATCTACCATTCTAATTTACACCATAGTCGTTACTTTCAATCTAAATAACATCACCTTCAAATTAATTGACAATTCTACAATACAATCAAGCATTAATTTCAATCGAAATAACCTCAATTACGAATCAGTTTGGAAATGTTGCATTATGATTTAATCATTAACTACAATTTAATTTAGCAAGATTAATCTATACTTTGGTCAATACTCCTAAACTAATTTAACGATTAATCACCATCTAAAAGGGTAATTATAAGTAATCCCCTAAATTACCATCTAACTATCAAATGACAATATATAACTACATTAGCCACATCAATGTAAAATGCTACAATATCACACTTGTAATTAATTAAATTACACATGCCGTCTATCTAAGATATCTGTAGCAAAAATAACTAGTTGTCTATAACATTAAGAAGGGAACTATTGACTATTAACATCATTGTATAAATTGACATTGTTGTGGAAATTAATATTAAGAAGGAAAATGTTGTCCTTTGACATTGTTGTAGCAATTAGCCTGACAATTAACATGGCAGTTACATAGCAATTAATCTGACCAATAACATGGTTGTATCAATTAATGTTTGGCAGTGAGAAGGCTGGGTACACTGAATTGAAGGATATTAAGAAGACAATACAAACTGCAGAAGGATCAACTCGTGGTCATTCAACAATCAATGCAGTCAACATTCTAAATAAAAAAATTGTGTCCCTTCAACAACGAACTCAATCAATTTTTTTTGGGTAAATCCGTGGTTATTTACATCAAACTCGGTCACATTTAATAGGAAAACGTGGGCATTATACAACAATCTCAGACTCATTTTAAAAGCAAAATCGTGGGCATTTAAACAACAATATCAATCTCATTTTAAAAGCAAAATCGTGGGCATTTAAACAACAATCTTAGTCTCATTTTAAAAGCAAAATCATGGGTAGTTAAACAACAATCTTGGTCTTATTTTAAAAGCAAAACCGTGGGCATTTAAACATCAATATCAGTCAAATTTTAAAAGCAAAAACGTGGGCATTTGAACAACAATCCCTATCAACGTTTAAAAGCAAAAACGTAGGCATTTCAACAACAATCTCAGTCAACTTTTAAAAGAAAAAACATGGGCATTTCAACAACAATCTCTGTCAACTTTTATAAACAAAAAAATGGGCATTTCAACAACAATCTCTTTCAACTTTTAAAAGAAAAAAAATGGGCATTTCAACAACAATCTCTGTCAACTTTTGAAATAAAAAACGTGGGAATTCAAAAACAATCTCTATCAACTTTTAAAACCGAAAACATGGGCACTTCAACGGCAATCTCAAACATGTTTTAAATGGAAAAATCATGGTTTCCATTTTTCATTGCCCGGATTCTGAATGAAAACGCATATAGGAATGACCAAAATTCCCTTCCCTTACCAGGATATCAATTATAAAAATGCATGCAAGGAAATGATTTCATTTTTCCATTGCCAGGATACCAATACAACACAGACATGAATATCACAAAAAAAACGTTTTTCCATTTCCAAGATACCAAATATAAAAATGCAGACACGGAATCAAATCGTTTTTCCATTACCAGAATACCAATACAACACAGATAGGAATACCAAATAAAAAAAAAATTCCATTCCAGGATACCAATACAAAAATGTAGACATGAAATTAATTTGTTTTTCCATTGCCAGAACACCAATAGAATGCATACATCAATAACAAATAAAAACATTTTTCCATTTGCAGGATACCAATACAAAAATGAAGACAAAAAATCAGATCATTTTTTCATTGCCAGAATACCAAATATAAAAATGCAGACAGTGAATCAAATCATTTTTCCATTTCCAGAATACCAATACAACGTAGACAACAGTAAGAGAAACACAAGAATCTAATGAGAAAATTCATTGAAATGATCGTAGGGATTCTATCAGTCAAGGCACACAGAAAAACCAATAAGGACGAAAGATAATCCATACATAGAGGTCTTTTCTAAATGGTGCAAGTCAAACAATCATCCAAGGACAATAACGGAGGTAGACGGCTGCAAGAATGTCCTTTTCTCATCATCCACGCACAGAAAAGAATGGCATTGAGATCCATAGGTCTATTAACGCTGAAGTGACGACCGTAGATCAGGATCCTAGCCAACTGCTTAGGCAATGACTGATAAGCTAGGGACGAAAGGAAAAAACAACCACAATATTCACAAATCAATACACCACAGAGCAGTCAAGACATGCCAGGAATCAAAGGCCATGGGAGTCAATCAATCATTGAGCTATAGGCTATGGAAAAATCCAATCATCAACTAGAATGCTAAGACAATCAATTTACTTACCCAATTAAACATCCAGATCCAAAGCATAAATTCTACTACAATCTACCATGCAAAAATAAAGAAAGCATATCGTTTCCTGATCGCCCGCTCTGAATTAATGTCTCGCACGCTCCGTACAACTCCGTCTTGTCGACCAACGAGACTTCACCAGTACCTCCCATCCAATGCTAGGAGTACTCATCTTCCCCCTTAGCCCCCCAAGTTGCAAAGGGGCCACGCACACTAACCAAGAATCAACTAGCTCCCAGCTTGCCTCGCAACGCTAAGCTACCATTCCTCACTGAGCTGGGTATCCCAACTCCCATAAGCTAAGTCAGTCAAATATAGTTTTTTGTAGCATAATGTTACACAAATAGAAGAGATCTTTCCTCCTTCTCCTCCCTCCATTATATAGAGTTTCGAACTCCTTTACCCTCCTAAAATTGCATTTAAATTAATTCCTAAAAATCCTCCTCGTACAAGTGTCACCCATCCCCTTCATTCCTCCATAAATTAATTTCTTTAATTAATTGATTACCCTTATTTCCCTCACCCACCTAGAGTCACTCCTAAAATCGCTCCTAGGTGTCCCCAAATTCCCTTAGAGGTTTTAATGACTTTCCCCATTATTAATTTGCTAGTTCAGTTTAAATTAGAAAGTTCTTAAATGGTAGATACCTTACTAAGTTGGACTAATTGGTTTTTCCTAGTGTTTTCCCTTTCTTTTAAGGTTTCTGTTTTTCCTAGTTTTCTAATTATTTTAGATTTCCCCTTTTTTCCATTTTTAATTAATCTCAAAAAGGCATGTGCAAAAACTTACCCTTCTTCCCCCTTTTTTAATGAATTAAATTTTTAATTAGCATAAAAGTAAAACAATCATTCCCCTTTTTAATTTTTTATCCCAAAAGATTTTTATAAAACACTTTAATTGTTTTTTACTATTATTATTATTATTATTATTATTATTATTATTATTATTATTATTATTACTTTTATTTTTTTATAAAAAGGTAAAATTTTACCACCAACAAAGATTAGACCTAGACCTTAATTTTCATGCTGGGCAGCAATTTATTAGGGAAATTGTTTAAAAAAAAATTAGTATCACGTTATTCGTCCTAAGGCCATCTAGGTTCATTCATTTATCATTAACAATGCGATGTGCCCTTCAGGATGCATTAGGTGCTCCAAGGGTGCCACTCGCCTCATCTGTTTCCCTTGCGCGACGTGCCCTTCAGGATGCACTACGTGATCCAAGGGTGCCACTCGCCTCTTTCCATTTTTCTTGCGTGACATGTCCTTCAGAACACACCACGTTCTCCAAGCGTTCCACTCGCCTCTTGACTAACTTGGTAGACATTAAAAACCCCTAGAGTCAATACTCCACCAGGTGAACTTGTGGGACACTAAGGGCCTCTGAGGAATAAGGTCCCCGTCTTATTGCGCACATCTTAGAATCATTGTGAGGGATTGTCGCAGTCTTCCCTCACGGCATCGTGGGTCCTCTCGAACTAGGTAAACATTAACCTACAGTTCGAGCCACGATGAGAGTTCTAGTAGGCTATGGCAGGGATGTTGTCCACACCTCTCCCTCAACATCTCTAGCAGTCATGCGTGACCCTGCTACTACACATGTGAGTCTGGTCGACAAGCTATTGTCAACCTACATCATCAACTAATCATGTCATAAATATATCCATAATCATATCGTCTAATCATATGCACTAATATCACATATAAAAAAATCAAACCCCAATAGTTCACTCCCCAGTTCGATCCAGAGTCCAAGGGGTTCCATCGATGCCTCTACACCCTCGAGTTCTGAAATCCTGCACACTCAGTAAAACTGAGTTAATAGCACCTGTCTATGTCAATGCAGCAAAACAACATGACATCAACCCATAATGCCTCATAATCAAAATCAATGTTTTAATAACATAATAATCTGGATCACTTGCGAGCAAGTGTCCTCAAAGAATAAGTTTCCTCAGTGMGTAACAGCGGGATGTTACATACACCCCCTATTAGTCTAAGMTTTGTTCTGAGGTTTCACGGTATAAGTGATGAAATAATGTGTATCATAGTATCATAAGTCTATCTATCAAACAAAAATGGAAACTGTTGGCGCATATCATATGCGTCCTCACAGGTCGTCGAGTTCGTACTATAGTTGTTCCACTGGACCTTGCCCTGATCTACTATTCAACGTCATAGTTGTCGAACACAATGATCCAAGATGAAGATTGGCTCAGCCGTGACCGACCCCTCATCTGAAATCTGCAAGGAACTCATGTCAATAACATGTGTAGGGTCACTAATATAATGTCTCAAAACAGATACATGAAAAACATCGTGCATATGCCTCAAAGAATCAGGGAAGGCTAGTCGATATGCCACGGGCCCCTTTCTCTCCAAAATTTCGAAAGGTCCCACAAACCTAGGAGAGATTTTAAATCCCTTTCCAAAATTGATCGAACTCTTATGCAATTTAACCTGCAAGAAGACTCGATCACCGGCCTCATAACTACGATCGACACGGTGCACATCGGCATAACTCTTCTGTCGATCCTGCACTTCTTTAATCCTTTATATTATTGTTTGCATTTTCTCTTCCATTTCTTGGATATCTTCTGGTCCCACGAGGAACCTATCCTCAAGATGATCCCAACTCAAAGGCGTCCGACACGATTGCCTGAAATAAATTCGAAAGTCACCATCTTAATGGTGTTTTGGTAACTGTTGTTATAAGTGAATTCCACCAATGGCAAGAATTCTTCCCAATGCTTTTGTTGGTCCATCATGTACATGCTCAACATGTCCTCCAAGGTCTAGTTCATTTGTTTGGTCTACCCATCAGTCTCCGGGTGATACGTCGTACTGAAGTTAAGTTGGGTTCAAAGGCCTCTTGGAAACTTGTCCAAAATTGTCTAGTAAACATTGATCCTCAATCAGATATAATCCTCTTAGGCACGCCATGCAGCCTCACAATCTCACTGATGAAAACTCTAGCTATGTCAGGTGCCTGATATCTTGTACGCACAGGAATAAAGTGAGCACTCTTCGTTAGAGTGTCTACTACTATGAAAATCAAGTCATGTCTCCTTGCCTTCAGTGGCAATCCAACAATAAAATCCATCAAAACAACCTCCCATTTTGATTCTGGAATAGCATGTGGTTCTAGTAATCCTACTGGATGTCTATGTTCATCCTTTACCTGCTAACATTCTAGACATTTGGCCACATAGTTGACTATATATGCCTTCATTCCCTTCCAAAAGAATAAGGGTTTAAGGTCGGCCCTCATCTTCGTGACTCCTGGGTGAGTCATGTATGATTCTCTATGAGCCTTGTTTACTCCTCAAATCATTGTTCGGTGGTATGTAAATCCAATTTTTAAACCTCAACAATCCATCGTCATCAAATGTAAATCCTTCAAATCTTGGTACCATCATTGTGTTTTGTCTGATAAAACCCTCGACCTTGTTGTACTAGTCATCGTCATGCTGCAAAGTTAGAATATTTTCATGTAGATTCATCTGAAGGGACAACACTGGAAATATGCATGGTCTCTGACTCAATTCATCTTCCACTTGGTTCACTGTTCCTTTATGTAAGTAATCTCGAAGTCGTACATGCCAAGCAATTTTGACCAACGTCATTGTCACCCATTCAGCTCGCTTTGAGTAAAGATGTGTTGTAGTCAACAATGGTCAATATTTAGTTCAAATTTTCATCCAACAAGGTAGTGTCTCCAAACCTTCAAGGCATATACAATGGATAACAACTCCAAATCATGCATCGCATAGTTCTCCTCATGCCTTCTCAGTTTCCTTGAGATGTAAGCGATCACTCGTCCGTCTTGCATCAAGACTCCTCCTAAGCCTTCCTTGGATGCGTCAGTACATACCAAGAAGTCTGCATCCATGTCAGGGACATTTAGTATCAGTGCTATTGTCAACAGCTCCTTGAGCCTCCGAAATGCTTCCGCGCATTTCTCGGTCCAAACAAAATTCTTGTTTTTCTTTTGCAATTTCGTGATCGGATTTGCTATGTTTGAAAATCCCTCGACGAACCGTCGATAGTATCCTGCTAAACCCATGAAGCTACACACTTTCGGGACATTCATCAGCACAGGCCATTCCATAATAGCCTCGACCTTTGCTATATCCATGGTGATACCTTCACCAGAGATGAAATTCCCCAAGTAGTGAATCCTTGATTGATAAAATGAGCATTTGGACAATTTCCCATAGAATTTGTGCTCTTGAAAACACTATAGTACCAAACTCAAGTGCTCATCATGCTCCTCCATCATCTGAGAATAAATCAAAATATCATCAATGAATACTTGGACGAACTTGTCCAAGTACTCGCGAAACACCCCGTTCGTGAAACTCATGAATACCCCTGGGGTATTCATCAGTCCACACAGTAAAACAATAAACTCATAATGTCCAAACCTCATCTTAAAGGTGGTCTTAGGTACGTCATCCTCCTTAATCCGTAACTGGTGGTATCTTGATCGCAATTCGATCTTTGAGGACACCATCGCGCCCTTCATTTGATTGAACAGATCATCAATCCTCGACAACGGATACTGATTCTTGATTGTTGCTTTGTTCAACTAACGGTAGTCAAAGCAAAGCCTCCATGACCCATCCTTATTTTGTATGAAAATAACAAGCGCACCCCATGGTGACACACTTGGACCTATCAGTCCCAGGTCCAGCAATTCTTTCAGTTGCATTCTCAACTCCTGTAACTCCGAGTTCGACATTCGATAAAGTGTTCTAGCTATTGGTTCAGTCCCCGGTTTTAGGTCTATAGTAAACTCCAATTCCCTCTCTGGCAGCATCCCAGGTAACTCCTCCAGAAAGACGTCTACAAACTCTCTCACCAACGAAAAGTTTTCTATACCTTCTGTTACTCCCTTCTCGTTTAATGCAAGGATCACATAAATATTCCACCCCTTCCGCATGCTCTTCTGTAGCTGTAAGGAAACGATGAACTTCAGGGAAACTCCATGGTTCCAACCTACAATCACACGTCTCTTTCCCTCATCATCGACCAAGCTCAACTGTTTTGTCTTATAGTTTAGTATCGCCTCATGCGATTCCAACCAGTCCATACCAATCACGACATCATAAGATCCTAAGATCATGACGTATAGGTTGGCCCTGGTGACAAAATCTCCCAGGTTAAGGGTACATCCCGTAACCTTTCCTCCAACCTTCTGTTTGGCTCTCAAAGCCATCTCTATGAATCTAAACTCATCCTGTTCGACTTCTTTTACCTTAATCCTTTTTAGCGCTGCACCTGAAATGAAACTCTCGGTAGCACCAGGATCTATCAAAATACTAAGGGTCTGGTTAGCGACAGTACCTGACGTCTCGAGCACAGTCAATTGTTGGTCGGCCTGGCAGTTATTCACTGCTACATGAATCCGATGGGCCTTTCCCATATCTTCTATAGTAGTAGGTCCAACTAATCCATATGCTCTAGTCCTCTCCACTGGGCAGTGGCGCTGGTAGTGTGTCTCCCCACACGTCCAACACCCCTTCTTCAGTCCAGTACTCCTAGTACCCAAAGTAGAAGATGACGTCCCACTGGCCTGGAATCCTGGTCTGTTCTGTGGAACAGGCCTAAACTGTTGTTTTTGTGGTCGATGTTGCATTGATGTTGTGGTCCTCAATAAGGTGTCCACTGTTGAGGGGTCGGTTGCTGAGGTGTAATGAAAGTGGATCCCCTCTGGAAGCCACGATATCCCGACGTATGTCTAGCTGGTGTCTGATGTTGTTGTGCACCAGATGACACCTGCCCTGCTGGTCTCGCTGGAGTCTTTCTCTGACCCCCACTGATAAGCTCCTCCTCTGCTATGAGGGCCTTCTGGATGACATCATGCAAGGTTTGAGACATCATAATCCTAACCTTTGCACGTAAGCTGCCAATAAGGTCGAACACGAGCCTGATGACCTTAAGTTTCTCGATATTAAGGTGTGGATCATACTGAAGCAGCTCCATAAAATGGGTGTCATACTCTGGCACCATACAACTTCCCTGTCGTAAGTCATTGAACTCGTTGAGCTAACACTCAATGAATTCCTCTGATGGGTACCTCTGTCGGAACTGTTCCTTGAATTGTTCCCATGACACGTCTTCGACGACCATGTTCAACTGTAGTAGGAGCGTCTTCCACCATATAAGAGTGCTCCCCTTTAGTTGAAATACCTCCATGCATACCTTCATGTCAGAGGTATAGTTGCAAAGTGAAAATCACATCGCCATATTCTCCAACCATGCCTCGGCGGCTGCGTCGTCCGGGGCACCAAAGAACTTGAGGAATTTGACCTTCTCGATCTCACGATGAATGCTACCAGTACCGACCAGAGTGCATGGTGGACCTTCAGGGGGTGCCGAAGCGTGCGGTGGACCCTCAGGGGGTGTCAGCGCTCTAGCCTTACCTATGTCCAAACGGATGATCAGTGCCTCAGACATGCACTAAAAAGATCTCATAATTCCAACCACATCACCTACTACTATATTATCTTGCACAACAACCTGTTCGTCTCCCTGGGGGTTAGAACACTCAGGCGTGGATGCTACTGGAGGTGTCACGCCTCCTCCCCTAACACCCCGTCGTTTGCCTCCACGGTGTCCACTAACCATGATTACTTGCATGAGAACACGTCAACTTAATTAACAACATTAGAATCAATCACATCAACGAAAGATGTAGTGATCCCAAGTCGCTGGTTGAACCCGCTCTGATACCATTTGTAACAACCCCTTCGTTATGACTACAAGTGAAGCAGAAATGCAATTTTTTTTTTTTAGGGAAAGAAAGAGACGACGAAAACAGTTTACCTCACCACTTACGATGAACGTAAGCATGCAGTCTGGGCAACAGGAAACTATGACTCAACGCACTAGAACAGGAGAAACGAGGCAAAAAATGTGTTAAAACAAGGAGAAACGACTACCCTCTTGACACAATAGGACCACTCCTACAAGCCAAGGGAAAAAATCCCCCTCCCGACACAACAACCTTGACGAACAAAGACTAGAACCTCAAAGCACACGAACCAAACGCCTGAAGGCGTTCAACCTGTTCACAAAAACAAACTTACAACACTCACATGGAAGGCACCAACTCTGGCCAATTTATCATTCACTGCTATCCAAATAGGGTGCACCATGATCCCCTCATCATGAATCATGCCATCCCTAGGTGATAGACACGTTAATAACCTTGGCGCAACACATCCTATCTGGACCAAGGACTCTAGAAAACTCCAATGCGCTAGGAGTCGAATACTAATAGGGGGAATATACCCACACCCCACACAAAAGGTCGACGAGACACAAGAGGACAACTACCAGGGAATTCACGGCTTTGTAAACCACCCGACCCATTCATCAAGTCTAAATTAGTCAATAGTTACAAATTGTTTTTGACATTGAGTATCCATCAAAATTTAGCAAGTTTAAATTATAATTTAGTCTTTAACTTATCAACTGATTAAAAATTAATACAATCCAATCGGCCATTCTACTTTACACCATAGCCGTTACTTTCAATCTAAATAACATCACCTTCGAATCAATAAAAAATTCTACAATACAGTCAAGCATTAATTTCAATCGAAATTACGTCAATTACGAATCAGTTCGGCAATGTTGCATTATGATATAATCATTAACTATAATTTAATTTAGCAAGATTAATCTATACTTTGGTCAATACTCCTAAATTCATTTAACCATTAATCACCATCTAAAAGGGTAATTCTAATTAATCCCCGAAATTACCATCTAACTATCAAATGCCAATATATAGTTACATTAGCCACATCAATGTAAAATGCTACAATATCACACTTGTAATCAATTAAATTACACATGTCGTCTATCTAAGATATCCATACCAAAAATAACTAGTTGTCTATAACATTAAGAAGGGAACTACTAACTGTTAACATCACTGTGGAAATTAATATTAAGAAGGAAATTGTTGTCCTTGGACATTGTTCTAGCAATTAGCTTGGAAATTAACATGGCGGTTACATAGAAATTAATTCGACCAATAACATGGTTGTAGCAATTAATGTTTGGCAGTGAGAAGGTTGGGTACACTCAATTGAAGGAGAATAAGAAGACAATACAAACTACAGAAGGATCAACTCATGGTCATTCGGAAATCAATGCAACCAACACTCTAAATAGCAAATTTGTGTCCCTTCAACAACGAACTCAACCAATTTTTTTTGGGAAAATCCATGGTTATTTACATCAAACTCAGTCACATTTAATAAGCAAAACATGGGCATTTAAACAACAATCTCGGTCTCATTTTAAAATCAAAATCGTGGGCATTTAAACAGCAATCTCAGCCTCATTTAAAAGAAAAATCATGGGCATTTAAACAACAATCTCAGCCTTATTTTAAAAGAAAAATCGTGGGCAGTTAAAAAACAATCTCAGTGTTGTTTTAAAAGAAAAAACACGAGCATTTAAACAACAATCTCAGTCAACTTTTAAAAGCAAAAATGTGGGCATTTCAACAGCAATCCCTGTCAACTTTTAAAAGTAAAAACGTAGGCATTTCAACAGCAGTCTCAGACAACTTTTAAAAGAAAAAACATGGGCATTTCAACAACAATCTCTATCAACTTTTAAAAACAAAAACGTGGGAATTTCAACAACAATCTCTGAAAACTTTTAAAATAAAAAACATGGGCATTTCAACAACAATCTCTGTCAACTTTTAAAAGCAAAAACATGGGCATTCAACAACAATCTCTGTCAACTTTTAAAAGAAAAAACGTGGGCACTTCAACAACAATCTCAGACACGTTTTAAATGGAAAAATCATGGTTTCCCTTTTTCATTTCCTAGATACCAAATGCAAACACATACAGGAATGACCAAAACGCCCTTCCCTTACCAGGATACCAATTATAAAAACAGAGAGAGGGAAATGATTTCATTTTTCCATTGCTAGGATACCAATACAACGCAGACATGAATATCACAAAAAAAATGTTTTTCCATTTCCAGGATACCAAATATAAAAATGCAGACAAGTAATCAAATCGTTTTTCCATTACCAGAATACCAATACAATGCAGACAGGAATAACAAATAAAAATGTTTTTCCATTCCAGGATACCAATACAAAAATGTAGACATGAAATCAATTAATTTTTACATTGCCAGAATACCAATACAACGCAGACAAGAATAAAAAATAAAAACATTTTTCCATTTCCAGGATACCAATACAAAAATGCAAACAGGAAATCAGATCATTTTTCCATTTCCAGAATACCAAATATAAAAATGTAGAGAGGGAATCAAATCATTTTTCCATTTCCAGAATACCAATACAATGCCGACAACAATAAGAGAAATGAAAGGATCCAATTGGAAAATTCATTGAAATGATCGCAGGGATTATATCAGTCAAGGCACAAAGAAAAACCAACAAGGATGCAAGATAATCCATACACATAGGTATTTCCTAGATGGTGCAAGGCAAACAATTAGCTAAGGACAATACTGGAGGTAGATGGCTAACATAAACGTCCTTTGCTCATCATCCATACACAGAAAAGTAGGGCATTGAGATCCATAGGTATTTTAACGCCGAAGCGACGATCGTAGATCAGGCTCCTGGCTGACTGCTTAGGCGAGGACTGATGAGCTAGGGATGAAAGGAAAAAACAACCACAATATTCACAAATCAATACACCACAGGGTGGTCAAGACATGTATAGAATCAAAGACCATGGGAGTGAATCAATCATCGAGCTATAGGCTATGGAAAAATTCAGTCATCAACTAGAATGCTAAGACAATCAATTTTTTTACCCAATTAAACATGCAAATCCAAAGCATAAATCCTACTACAATCTACCATGCAAAAATAAAGAAAACGTATTGTTGCCTGATCACCCGCTCTGAGTTGATGTCTCACGTGCTCCGTGCAACTCTCGCTTTCCGACCAACGAGACTTCACTTGTACCTCCCAGCCAATGCTAGGCATACTCTTCTTCCCCCTTGGCCCCCTGAGCCGCAAAGGGGCCATGCACACTAACCAATAATCAACTAACTCCCAGCTCGCCTCGCAAGAACGAGCTACCACTCCTCACTGAGCTAGGTATCCCAACTTGTTGGCATGTTTACAAGAAGAGCATGCTTGTTATTGATGGCAAGAACAGCAGCAACGATGGCATTTCTACAGGAAATAACAGTAGCAACAATAGCATTCTTACAGTTATTGATGTCAAGAGAAACAACGACGAAGGTATGGTTACAGGAAAGAATAGTAGTGACGTTGGGAGGTTTACAGTTGGGAGACAACAATGGAAAATAGGAAGGCAAGGAACATCAGCAATGATGATGGCATAGAAAGATCAGAAGCGTAAACTCCATTTCGGAGTTTTGGATACTGGGAATTGGAGGAGTCAAGGAAGCAACTCATGGTAGAAAATCAAGAATTGCGAAACCACTCCATTTCGGAGTTTCATATACCGAGAGTTGGAGGAGTCAAGAGTCAAGACTCTTCATCACAGGATTCTCGAAGTTGCGAAATGCGAAACGTCGAAATCTCGAAACAGGCACATCAACAAAGACTCCATTTCAGAGTTTCACATACCAGGAAATCAAAGATCAAAGGAACTTTAACCTTTGAAGTAGCGAACCCCGAAATCCTGAAACAGACATGAAGAAGGCCCATGAAATTTCGAAATCACAAAAATATCTGGACCATCGAATCATCAATATTGTGGACCATTGATCTGACTCCATTTCGGAGTTTCGGATACCGGGAGTTGGAGGAGTCAAGAGTCGAGACTCTTCATCACAGGAGTCCCGAAGTTGCAAAATGTGAAACGTCGAAATCCTGAAATAGGCACATCAACAAAGACTCCATTTTGAAGTTTCGCAGATCGAGAAATCAAAGATCAAAGGAACTTTAACCTTTGAAGTAGTGAACCCCGAAATGTTGAAACAGACACGATGAAGGCCTGTGAAGTTTCAAAATCAGGATAAGATCTGGACCGTTGGGTCCATAATACACGTGGTGAAAGATCGTCATTTCACTGACTGGAAAGTCAAAGGAACGAGGTTCCCTAACCTCTCGAACTCACGATATGTGAAATCGTGAAATAATCCTAGTCATTGTATCAAGGACAAATCTGCGTCGTCAGACCCAGGAGGTGAATATGGCTGACCATGTCAACAAGGACAGGTGGCAGCCTCTGTCAGAAAGGACACATGGTGCAATCATATAAGGACAAGTGTCAAGTTGATTTGGCATTTCAGGAACCTGGAAATCACAATTTTGAGGGACAAGTGGAAAACACATGGATCACAACACGTCATCGAGTGACGTCATTCCAGGAATTTAGTTTCGGGAGTTTTAGCATCAACTCTCCCTCAAAGTCCTGAAAGATGAAGTTTCGGGGCGGAGGATAGTCATCCGATCACCACGGATCGTGGACCGTTCATATGAAGAGAGAAGCACTCAAATGATTAGCGAGTGGTCATAGGATATGGTCACATCGTTGAGAGTTGGAGGAAGGTTCTAACAACTAAACTCCATTTCGGAGATCGCGACTTTGAGAGTCCATATGCCTCGCAACAGGAATTCGCGACATGCAAAATCGCAAAATGTCGAAATGTGAAAAACACCTTTTGGTGTAGGCTGTGGTCACTGTCAATGGTCATGTGAGAGGGAGAAGCTAACACCAAGCTAACCTCCTTTTCGGCGATCGTAACATGAAGATTCGAGACTCTTCACCACAGGAATGCCGAAATGTCAAAATGTCGAAATGTGAAATGGAGAAATCAACCCGAGACCCTGTGTTTGTAATCCAATGATGTTGGATACTTGGAAATCTGATTGAACGTCTACTATTTCTCTTCACAGCTAATCGATCAGTTATGATTCAGTTAGCATAAACGAATCATGACTCTTGGACGGTTGGCGATTCAATTGCTTATGTGTTTTTTTCTTGGAGGTTCACAATGTAACTGCTAGAAACTACTGATGGTTTCTTCCAGAGGACTCGAAGAGACTTCAGGGTGATTGCCAGAGAAGATGAAGAGTCTCGAGGATCTTCCAGTTCCACGAATACTATTCATAGAGGCTATGGACAGATGTAATACTATTGGATCCTGGAACTGCAACAGAGGGAATGAGCTCAATTTTGACAGAGAAGACGAAGAGTCTCGATTGTTGGAGAGGATAAGGAATCTTGAAATAACACCCAGTGATGATGGATGCATGGGTTTAACCACCAGAGAA
>ML808813.1:74348-99665 GCA_009831015.1 Picea engelmannii
AAGGAAGTAAAATATGGGGAATCAACAAAGAAGAAAATTGAAGCGCATACCTTAACCCCACTGAAGAAGAGAACGGGAACACATGAGGCATAAATAATGAAAAGTGTGAAGTATGACAAGAATCTGCTAACCATCACTATTAAATAGGACGATGCATATTTTTTCGCAGACAAGGTCCAAGATAGAGGGGAGGATGTCGTACAAGCAAAAGAGGCACAAAGGGAAGAAATCATGGAAAAATTAGTAGAAGTACATGACATCTTACAGAGACTACAACTAGATACAACACATCATCTAGAAGCGTAGCAGAAAGAAAAAAATAGCATAAATCAACACATAAAGAGAAAGAAGACACCATGAAGACAGTAGTAGTGAGTAGTGACAGATTCAAAGTGATAGAAGAAATGTTGGAGGTGGATGAAAACATAGAGTAGATACCAGTAAAGGACATGGAACATCTGGAGTTGGTTCTGGCGAAAATACCCACGAAAGAATTATATGGACTACAAGGGAGTATAATGTAGGAAGTACAGTCTAGAGGTAGGGCGGATGTCACCAACCTAGCGGTTGACCATGAGGTGAAGGAGATTTTTCAAGTGACATGTGAGAAGATCACACTGGAAAATGAGGAAGAGAAGAAGCATGGAGATAAATTATAGAATAAGATTATAGAGGTTTACATGAGCATACCAAACTGCGTATAGGCACAGGAGGTTACAACAGAAGAGAAGATACAAAATATTACACAGACCATGGACAAATACAAATAAAAGATAACAAACTTAATAGAGAAATTAACTCTAAGCACACCTATATAAGTATGGGAGCAGAGAGAGAAAGAGGCTAGTGCACATGTAGAGAGTATAGTGAGGATGTTAAAGAAGTAGCATAATTGTATGATAGAATTGTACATATTTTGACTAGCATGTAAGAGGATGAGAAGATCCAACAACTAAAGCAGAGAGAGGAAAAACTGAACGTTGCAATTCAGGACTTAAAGAAGTGACAGAAGACCATGGACATAACCCTAATACTGAAGGTTGTGTAGGAGCTGAACAATTTTGAGACAGAGGCAAATATTTTGTAGGAGGAGAAATAAGCAAGGAAGGCCCAGTTGGAGCCAGGTCAACAAGAGGCTGAAGGCATGATAGAAGAACTGGAAGCAAATAAATACACCTTAGAATAGGTGCATGAAGAAAGTAGAGAAGTGCTGAAAAAGAACATGACAACACAAGATTTGGAGACACTAGCAGGAAAGAGCGCACAAGCTAAGGAGAAAGCGACAGAATTGGGAAAGAAGTTTAATGCACTGGGGGTAGCACTACAGAATGCGCATTAAGGATAATTGGCTCAGAATGAGCCACATGTTAGTGTTGGGGGATTGTTTGAGCATGCATTTTTGGTAGAACAATGTAGCAAAAGAGGAAGATAAGACCAAGAAGGAGAGCGTGCCACATTTTGAGGAAACACAACACATGCGACAGGATTTACGGAAATCCAGTGGAAATGTGGACAAACCTAACCATGTTAGGGGTAGGGTTTTCGGATGTATTGGAAGGTTTTTAACCCTCTTTTGTAATATAAATAAGATGCATGTTTTATATAGAGAGATCATCAAATTGTGAGAGTGTAAGTGTGACAAGTCTATTTTGGAGAACCTATTTTTGAGCTTTTATGAGTTGAAGTCTATTTTAAGAGTTGTAGAGCTCGGATGAAGTTGAAGTAGTTAAGGGTCAGGTCACAATTTGTGGAGCTTAGTACAATCCTGGTCTACCTCACTACTCTATATTATGATGTAATGCGCATAACACTTTTTGATGAATAAGAAAAGAAGAAGAATATCTTTGTGGACATAACCCTAGGGGGTAAACCATGGTAAACATATGTGTGCAATGTTTTTCAATGTGTTACTATTTCTAAGTTTATGATTCAGTGGTTAGATATATGAATGAATGGTTTATTTACAATGCGCACTAGAATAAATATGTATATGGATGAATGAATGAATGGATATGATACTATAATTGACTGCATGGTTAAGTATAAATAAGAATTAAGAAATAACATCCCCTAATCCATTCCATGACTCCAGACACCTGTGTCCTACAATCCCCCATAAAACATCTCAGGTAATATTGCATTGTGCACTCTGTGTGCAGTGTAGCCTTTTGGTTTACCAGAAGTGGTGATTGTGATAAGGGTTTTGTTGGAGAACTAAGGTAGAACCCGGGTGATCCCATAAGTCCAACATGATATCCTTGTGATATAGCTCCTATGCTTCAACTATATTTTCATATCTCTTTCTAACTCTATTAAATGTAGGTAGGATAAATTTTAGGTCATCCATAACATTATCCTTAACATGACCTTAATGTAGAATCTCATTGTTTTTTGAGTGAAATTTATTTGTTGATAAATTATGTTTTCTATTTACAAATCACTAACCAATTTGATTTTCTCCATAGTGTTATAGATTTTTTTCTTTTGAAAAGAAAAGAAAAGGGGCGAAGACTTCTAGATGCAGTGAGGAACATGCAAATTAACTTATAAGGTTCAGGTTGACATAGTCGATGTAGGTAAGCTCAACTTTTCCTTACATTTATTGCAAATGAGAGTTCATAATTTAGAGAAGAATTAATTAAACACAAAAGACAATTTCTTAATTTTTGACATTCTTAACGTTTGCATTCCACCGTTCTCCTAAAAATTGTGATTCAAGAAGTAATTAAAATATAAGATTTAATCATCTGCAAATTCTCATAGAATCAACATAAATTTATATCACGTGTTTCCCTTCCATAACATCTTTTTCTTATTTTGTGGTTTACTTTTTCACATTTACTTAAATTTGATTAAAAAATTACTTGTTTTCTAGGAGATTGCCACAATTGATGATTAGTTATTCATTGTTCTTAAGACATTAGTCGTCGGGCTTCCATTTAGCTAGAATGACAGGCCTCGAGCTATCGCGGGGTAGTATTTTCATTTTTTTTGTTTTTGGTGTGAGCCAAAGTAGGTGATGCCACATTTAATATCATTCGCTCTTAGTTTCATATGATTCAGGTGAATTATTCCTCCGTTGTTTCAATTCAGCCATGTGCATGTGGGTATATTTTTTTGTTGTTGTTTCTACTAAAGTCAACATCACACCAATTCCACGATGTCTATGTGGGTGTAATTATGCCAATAGGATTAGGGTTTTCAATTAGTAATAATGTATTAATAGTTTAATAATGTATTATTACTTTATGTAATAATCTTGTATTAATGTATTAATAGTCGATATTAATGATAGTTAGTGATAAAGGAAAAAAAAAATTTAAGCATTAATAATGTATTAATAGTCAATTTTTAGGGTATTAATAGTTAAAAGTTAAAGGGTATTAATATTTAGGGTATTAATAATGTATTAATAGTTAGTGACAAAGTAAAAAATTTCTTAGATATTTAAAAAAAAAAACTTGGCCAAAACTTACGTTACATAATGTGTTAAACATAACCAAACGTTGGAATATCATGAACATAAATCGACATTGCAATATAACGAACAAAACCGAACGTTGGAACATGACGAACATAATAATGTTTCAATGTGACGAACATAGTAGTGCCAAAATATGACAAGGATAGTAATGTCACAATGTGTTGAACATAGCTTTGTTGTTGGAATGTGTCGAACATAGCCCCGCTATCATAATGTGACAAACATAAGAATATTGTAGCAATGTGATGAACATAGCCTTGTCCTTGCAATGTGATGAACACAGTCTCATCATTGCAATGTGACAAAAATATCATGTCTTCATAATTTAAGAAATATTACCAAATGCCACTATGTGAGGAACATAACCCATTGTCACAATGCGATGTACACAACACAATATCACAATGTGACATACATATCCTACCATTGAAATTATAGGACCGTTTCCTGATGTCACAATGTGATGAACATAACCCACTATCAAAGTGTGAAAAACATATTCCAACGTTGTAATGTATCAAACAAAAACCTTACACTGCAATGCGATGACCATAACCTTACCATGTCACGTGACGAAAAAATCTTGATGTTGCAATATGACAAACAAATCCTGATGTGCATGGTCACCTGTAGTCAACCTTGACCAACCATAGTCAACCATGGTAAAGGTCAACCATGATTAACCATACTAAACTTTGCTCCTTGTCAAGATTAACCATGGCTAACCATAGTCAACCATGGAAAAAAATAGACAACCACGAGCAAGTTTAACTACATTATACCATACTCTTGATCATGGTCAACAATATTCAATTATAGTTAAGGTAATGGTCAACCTTATGAGATGAATATATCCTGACGTTGCAATATGAAAAACAAAACTGGATGTTGCAACATGATGAACATAGTAATGTTTCAATGTGATGAACATAGTAGCATCACAATCTTGGTAATTTAACAATGTGTCAAACATATCCTTAACGACACAATGTGATGAAAATAGACCTATCATCATAATGTGACGAAGATAATCATATTGTCTCAATGTGACAAACATAGACTTGTCATCGAAATTTGACACAAAAATGTTTTCATCATAATGTGACAAACATTTCCAAATGTTGCTCTGTGACAACCATAACCCATTGTCGCAATGTGATGTACACAACCAATTGTCACAATTTGACATACATACCCAACATTTCAATGATACATTGTAATGTGACAAATATAACCCACTTTCAGAACATGACGTAATGTGTCAAACAAAACCCCTACACCGCAATGTGATTAACATAAAATTATGATGTCATGTGACAAAAAAATCTTGATGTCACAATTTGATGAACAAAACTTGATCAACATTGCAATGCGATAGTCGCATATTAAACCATGTTGTTGCAGAGTCTTTAAGACTCCGCACACTGGATGGTCATGCTACAAGGATCATGTAGATGGGATGATGGATGCCAATGGGTATGAAGTGCATGGTGTGAATGCCATAGCATGCCAGTACCTTTTCCAACCTCCTCTCCAGCCTTAGATTCCGGCAACCATTTTCAGTCTGTTTCGAATCCAAACGTCGTCTCTATTTTCTTGACTCTCACTGTCCACGGACCTGCATAGCAGTAAACATTGTCAGCTCCATAAGTGCCAACATACATTCCTTTGAATCATAAGGGGACTGCATCTTCAATTTGAATTTGAATCTAAGCGTGCCCATGATATTTAGCTTTCTCCTCAGCATTCTTCTTAGCAGTGGCTCTTTGTAATGGTGGTGAAATAGATGCAAACCATTGGTATGGTGGCTTCTCGTAGGCATCATCGTCGACCATGAAGATGATGCTTCCAGTCCCGTTGAAAAGGTTGATTCCTTCCAAAACGGCGTGGGTAGAGGTCGTCCCACATCTTGGCCAATTATACTCTGCCATCGCACAAAATCCTGTAATCTAGGGATTTCATGTAGGAGTCTTCCCCACTATTGGCACCGGTGGTCATTTCATCAACGAGGGATTGAGTTTGATGTACAAAAATATTTTGGCCTCCGCAGATAATATAATCAATACCCTGCTTATGGATGCGCAAGGTAATTTTTTCAACAAGCCATAAAAGGGAGAAGTGTTTAGGCTCTGAGGGGCAAGGGCAGCTGGGGCGTCATTGTTTCATGGAGAATAAAGCTCGCTGCAGTCAATCTCTTTGTCACCGTATTCAAAGAGGCTAGAACGGGGCGAGAAGCAACGACAAAGCCTGATGAGGATATGATTATTCGTGTCTTCATATCAGGTACCTAACTAAAAGGAGGCCATCATGATGTTATGCTCGTTTTCAGTGGATGAATCTCGGACCCCTCATCAACTCCTCCAAACTATGAACCAAAGCTTTCCAGAATTGGCCATGGTCTCCACCGAGTGTAAAGAGACTAGTTGGATGGGCTCCATATCCTACATTGGATCCACCAATACCTCCCAATTGCCCAACAAGTTTAATTTCAACAAGAATTATTTCAAATTAAGGTTGGATTTCATAAAATCCCCTATCCCGCCTTCGGCCTTCGGCTTTCAATGGAGCATGGAAATTTCTGGAACAAGAGATACCATTATTTTGGCTCCTCCAAGAGAAAGAAATTATCAAATAAATCCCTCTAAGATCCCATTTGACAATGGGATATAATTTTTGCAGGGATAAATTAGGTGTGTTATTGAAAATAGGATCCCCTACTCTACTACTTTTCTGTGTCGAATGTAATGGTGTTTCACCATGAGATTTCTCAATGTTGGCACGCTGGAATTCAAATCTATATTTGCTGAAAGTATGGTTTTTGTTTTCTGAGTCTCCTGCATGAACACTTTGTTGCTTGTGCCTTATATAAATCTGTTTGTGTTGACACACGAGTGGGAAATATAACGATTAAGTGCTCCCATTTGTTGTAGAGAAACTATGTTGTCGGGAATCACTGGTAGGGTAGTCTTTGCTTGATGCTAGTGGGTAGTGACGCTAGTGGGCAGTGGAGAAGTTTTTTCCTTCTTTAACAATGATTTTAAAATCTGCCAGTTTTTATTAATGTTTACTTATTGTTAAAATTGAAAATTTACCCAATATAATGCCATCAAGAACTTAGAAATTAGAATAAATAAAAAGAATAGAATAATATTTATATCTCACAACTTTTGAACTTAGAAATTAGAATAAATTAAAAGAATATAATAATATTTATATCTCACAATTTTTTTGATGGTGTGTCATTTAAGGAAATTTGGTTAAGTTATCATGTTATTGACTAGGATGATAAGATTCATATTGTCTATAATGCAATGGTATGGAATTTTACCATAATAACATTTTTTTGAATACCGTTAAATATTTATTATTTCAACTCAATTATTACTTTAATTTAATTGGAAAAACTAATTATGACATTTTAAAAATAAATTATAATATTCCTATAATACATAATATTTAAATAAGTGATAAAATTAAATTTAAAACATCATATCAAAGTATTTAAAAAAAAAATAATCATAAATAACAATTGATATGCATGAGTGTTCAATAGAATCAACCTATGAACCTTGAACATAAATAATACTTTATATGTAGGAGTGTTCAATAGAATCAACCTGTGGACCTTGAACATAAAATGGATTAAAAAAAACTCAAATCCAAATTCTTATTAAAAAAAAAAAACATTTTTTTTTAAATTTGTTTTTAATATTCTTTTAGTTTCTAAAAAAAGATTTAAAATGATGATAAGGGGTGAGGTTTCATTTATAAATGTATTTTATAAAAAAATCAAATAATATGTTTTTTCTTCAATGATTTTGTTTGCAATGAGGTTTTTAGGCTATGGTTTAAATGCTACTGATAGTACTTTTTCCATTTTTTGAGGGTTGATTTTAAGATTCGGTTATAAGAGTACGAGTTGTCAATGCTATGGGTTTCAAAGAAGTTGGACTTTGAACTCAAAAAAGGGAGGTGCTACTAGGATTCTCACTTTTTGATTCTGATATTGTTTTTAAGTTTTGTGTTATAACAATACAGATTGTTAAGACCATCCGATCTAAAAAGTGATAATTTTGACACCCCCACCAAAAACAAGGTGTTCATGTTGGTGACAGTTTTTTATTTGGGGGTTGATTTAAGGTTTTTGTTGGAAACATTATGAAATTTTTAAGGCCAYGGTTGCAAAATGTGGTAATTTTGACCTCGAAAAAAATGGTGGCATTGATAACACCACTTTTCAATTTAGAGGTTGATTTTGATTTGTTTATCCAAAAATATAGGTTGTTAGAGATAACGTTCTCATTTTTAGGTCAAAGCTCTCATTAAGTCGTTAATTATGTTACAACTTGAAAAAGGTGAACAAATACAACATACATGATGAATAGAAGTGGCTCAAAGAGGAGGAAAAGATCTCATAGGAGAATGACCAAGACAAAAGTAATGGTAAAAGTTGTTATGGCCTTTAGCTAGATAATTCAATGAGATTTGTAAGCTAGCATGGGGCCATCGAACAATTGTAACTATTTTCTATAGAAATCAATAACAAAGAGAGGAAAATKACTCAAGCATTGAATGGCAGTTTTTACTGTAATTAGSTTTCCACTTTAAATCCTTATGTAATGTGTAAATGAATATTGGAGATGTATTTCTATGTTGTACATTGTAGAGCTAGTGTATTTTTGTTATAGTTATTTTGTGTATTGTTGTGGATTGTATTGATATTGATTGGGTGATTATTATGTAGAAGAGATGAATATAAATGTTGTGAATCATTGTCTTGATATACCATTCTGTGCAAATGTCAGCTAAATGTAAAGATATTTTTGTACTCAAGAGTTATGCAAAGAGGATATGTGTAAAGACCCTACATTTGAATTATAATATTGTAGCATCCCCAGCATCGAATTACTGGGCTATGCCACACATGAAATTTTTTGAATTGTATGCAATATTTAAACATACAAATACTCTACAAATACGCATATTTATACAAAATAGTAATAGAAACACACATGCATCATATACAGGAAAAAACCATAAAAACAAATGCACAAATAATGATGCAACACATAATTTAACACACAATTGACACTTATCTTTGATAAAAATACCACCAACTACATGCAGACCCTCCACATTCCTCCTAGCCTTAGACCAAACTGCTCAAAACTTTCAGCAGTGGATCACCCCCGAGATGGGACTAAAATCCACTCGGATAAAGGAATTCTTAACCATGATGATGTATCTCAGACAACAGGAAAAAATATATCCCATGTACCAATTCGAACTAACAGCCTAAAGTCCCTCATTCCCCACATGCCTATACCACCCTAGGAAATGTGCCCCTTCTCTGCTCAATAGTCCTTTGGCGGTCCCATTTTCTTTATGGGGCTTCAACAATAGACTAGAAAGGATGTCACAGAGCCATGTATCTGTAGTCTAGCACCTTCGGGAGATCAATTCTCTCACCAGGAGAGAATCTCCCACGGGCCTGACAACATGAACACGTTCGAGGTGTTCATGTTTCTGAATCTTAAAAATTATTTTATAATACAATGTTTTGCACTTAGATAAAGAGTTTCATATATTTTTGTTTGTATATATTAATTATTTATAAACATACAACACAAAATGTATATATATTAATTATTAATAGATATACAACACAAAATGCTAGAAAGTTGTGAATCTGGATAATGGCGAATAAACAATCCAAATATTATTATGATGGAAGTGCACAAGAAAATATGGCTAATCTTCTATTATTTGTGTCCATGGCTGCATCAATACTCAACGCGCTCAAAAGATGGAACAAATTTGGCCAAAGTGATTCGTCATGCCATGCTCGCTGCCTCCTGCAATATATGTCACCTTGGAAGCCAACCATTTCTGTATATGCACATATACGGAAGCTGATCGCTTCCATATATGTGCATATACAGAAGTTGAACATTTCTGTATATGCTCATATACGAAAGATGAGAAGTTGTCAGCTTCTTTATATGCACATATACGGAAATGGTTGGCTTCCATGAGCATATACAGAAGTGGTCAACTTTCGTATATGCGCAGATATGTAATTTGACCACTTTTGTATATGTGCATATATGGAAGCCGACCATTTCCATATATGCGCATATACATAAATGGTTGGCTTCCATATATGTGCATATACGAAAGTGGTTAGCTTCCATATATGTGCATATAAAAAAGTGGTCAACTTTCGTATATGTGCAGTATATGCACATATACGGAAGTTGACCACTTTCGTATATGTACATATATGGAAATGGTCGGCTTCCATATATGCACATATACAGAAATGGACAACTTCTGTATATGGGCATATACGAAAGCAATCGGCTTCTGTATATGCGCATATACGGAAATGGTTGGCTTCCGTATATGCGCATATATGGAAGCTAACCACTTTCGTATATGCGCATATATGAAAGCGGTCAACTTCCGTATATGCGCATATATGGAAACTGACCATTTCCATATATGCGCATATACAGAAGCCGACCATTTCCGTATATGCACATATACGAAAGTGGTCAACTTTTGTATATGTGCATATATAAAATCTAACCACTTCGTATATGCACATATACAGAAGCTAACCACTTCCGTATATCACATATACGGAAGCCGACCACTTCTGTATAAGCACATATACTAAAATGGTCAGTTTCGTTTACGCACATATATGGAAGTTGACCACTTCTGTATATGCACATATACGAAAGTGGTAAGCTTCTGTATATGCCCATATATGGAAGTGGTCTATATACAGAAGCTTACCACTTCCGTATATGTGCATATATGGAAGATGACCACTTCCGTATATGCGCATATACGAAAATGGTCGACTTTCATATATGCGCATATACGGAAATGGTCGACTTTCCTATATGCGCATATACGGAAGCGGTCGTCTTCCATATATGTGCATATACAGAAGCCAATCATTTCCGAATATGCGCATATACAAATGATGTAAGATTCTGTATATGTGCATATATGGAAATGGTCGACTTTCGTATATGTGCATATACAAAAGTGGTCAACTTCCGTGTATACGGAAGCGGTCAAATTCCATATATGCGCATATACAAAAGATGAGCACTTCCATATATGCACATATATGAAAATGGTTGGCTTCCATTTATGCACATATATCGAATTTGACCACTTATGTATATGCGCATATACGACACATATACAAAAGATGACCACTTTCGTATACGCACATATACGGAAATGGTCGGCTTCCGTACAGGCACATATATGAAAATGGTCGGCTTCCATATATGCGCATATACAGAAGTTGATCACTTCCATATATGCACATATTCAGAAGCTGATTGCTTCCTTATATGCACGTATATGAAAATGGTTGGCTTCCATATATGCACATATACGGAAATGGTCGGATTTTGTATATGCACATATACAGAAGTTGACCAGTTCTGTATATGCACATATACAAAAGTGTTTGAGTCATTGGTCAAAACCCTTATCCCAAGAGAAACCCCTACACCCTTCGAATTTTCAGGTATTCATGCTAGGGTTTCTCTGTCCAGGCTCACACTACATTTGTGGTTTCCATTCCTCGTGGTTCCTCACACTGCATTGTTGTTTCCATTGTTGTGGACTATCCAAACTATTAACTGCACACTGATTCTTCATGATCATCTCCCATTAAGTATCCATTAGTCTTTTTATATATGCGCATATACATAAGTGGTAAACTTTCGTATATGTGCATAGCACATATACGAAAGTTGACTATACAAAAGTTGACCACTTCTGTATATGCGCATATACCAAAGTGGTCAACTTTCGTATATGTTCCTACGAAAGTGGTCAACTTCTATATATGTGCATATATGGCACATATACGAAAGTTGACCACTTCCGTATATGCGCATATACGGAAGTGGTCAAATTCTATATATGCGCATATACGTAAGTTGACCACTTCCGTATATGCGTATATACATAAGCCGACCATTCCCGTATATGTGCACATATGAAAGATGAAAACTTCTATATATGCGCATATACGCAAGTGGTCGACTTCTGTATATGCACATATAGGGAAGTGGTCGATTTCTGTATATGCACATATACGGAAATGGTTGGATTTCGTATATGCACATATATAGAAATGGTCGGCTTCTGTATATGCACATATATGGAAATTGACCACTTTCATATATGCACATATACAAAAGCCAACCATTTTTGTATATGTGCATATACAAAAATGGTCGACTTTCGTATATGTGCATATACGGAAGTGGTCAACTTTTGTATATGCGCATATACGGAAGTTGACCACTTCCGTATATGCCCATATATGAAAATGGTCGGCTTCCGTATATGCACATATACAGAAATGAACGTCTTTCGTATATGCGCATATACAAAAGCAGTCAGATTCTGTATATGTGCATATACGGAAATGGTCGGCTTCCGTATATGCGCATATACAGAAATGGTCGGCTTCCATATATGCACATATACATAAGCTGACCACTTTCGTATATGCGCATATATGGAAGTGGCCAACTTCTATATATCCGCATATACAAAAGTGGTTAGCTTTTGTATATGCGCAATTACGGAAGCTGACCATTTTCATATATGCGCATATACAGAAGCCGACCATTTCCGTATATGCGCATACATGATGGTTGATCACTTCCTATATGCGCATTTACATAAATGATCGGATTTTATATATGCGCATATACGAAAGTGGTCAAATTTCATATATGCATGTATACATAAGTTGACCACTTCGTATATGCACATATACAGAAGCTAACCACTTATGTATATTGCATATACGAAAGTCGACCACTTCTATATAAGCACATATATGAAAATGGTTGGCTTTCATTTACACACATATATGGAAGTTGACCACTTCTGTATATGCACATATATGGAAGTTGACCACTTATGTATATATATACAGAATTGGTCAGCTTCCGTATATGCACATATATCGAAGTGGTCTATATACGGAAGTTGACCACTTCCGTATATGCGCATATATGAAAATGGTTGGTTTTCGTATGCACATATACAGAAATGGTCAGCTTTCGTATATGCACATATACGGAAGTAGTCAACTTCCATATATGCACATATACGAAATCCAACCATACCCAAATATGTGCATATAAGGAAGCTGTCAGCTTTTGTATATGTGCATATACGAAAATGGTCGACATCTGTATATCCACATATACGGAAGTGGTCAACTTCCGTATATGCGCATATACAGAATCTGACCACTTCCGTATATGCACATATAAAAAAATGGTCGGCTTCCATTTATACACATATACGAAAATGGTCAACTTCTATATATGTGTGTAAACGGAAGCCGACCATTTTCGTATACGTGCTTATACGGAAGTGGTCAACTTCTGTATATTCACATATGCGGAAGTGGTTAGATTTTGTATATATGCATATATGAAGTGGTCAGCTTCAAATTACATTCTAGTGGTGGACTTTCATCTTCAAACCAACATTTTGTGTCTCTTCCTTTAACATAATTGTAACTCTCAAGGATTGAACGCAATTTTTCTTACTGCTCTTTTCAATGAATCACATCTCCCTTTTTTTATATTTTTTTTTTGCTAACATTTTGTTGTCCAATGATTGCTTGAAAGATGGGCCACCAAGTTAGTGGAAGAAACGGTTTTGATACCACTTAAGTGAGCCCTTGACTTTAAGAAATAATCACCCATAAGGAAAAAAACATTTATATTAAAATAATAATAATTATTAATATGAATAGATTTGATGAGATTGGTGAATTGATATATAATGGAATTTGTATTAAAATACATATTGAAGTGAAATTATGATGCATGAATAAAGACCCTTTCAACCAATACAAATGGATGGAGATTTCTAGTATCAATTATAAGAATATTTATATAGCAATATGTTATTTCTTACCTATTAATTCTACTTTTTATAAGAAAAACAATCTAGATAAAAATTGTACTTACAATGGCTTAGATATGATATTTATAGTTTGATAAAGAAAGATAATATCCTTTTTCCAGGAGGATTTAATGCTAGAACAACAACTAATCAAGCTACCATTTTAAGCAATGATTCCAATCATAATCCTTTATGTCCAAAGGAAGACCTTGTTTTATCTAGCAGATACAATAGAAACTCTGAAAAGTTGGTTGATAATTTGTTTGGTACCGGGCTCATCAAGATTTGTAGTTCTCAATATCTAATAAGTTGCAATGGTATTATGAAATGGTCGAAATTTAACCGAAGTGGTCGTCTTCCGTATATGCACATATATGGAAACCATCTTCCATATATGTGCATATATGAAAATGGCGGACTTCTGTATATGCGCATATACAGAAGCTACTAAATTTTCTATATGCGCATATATGGAAGTTGAACGACTTCTATTTATGCACATATACGAAATTCAACCACTTCTGTATATGTGTCACTTTCATATATGTGCATATACAAAAGTCGGTTGACTTTCGTATATGTGTATATATGAAAGTCAATCACTTCTGTATATGAGCATATATGGAAGTTGACACATATACAAAATTTGGCTTCCATATATGCACATATACAAAAGTGGTGGGCTTTCATATATGCACATATACAAAAGTGGCGGGCTTCCATATATGTGCATATAAAAAAGTTGACCACTTATGTATATGCGCATATACGGAAGCGGTCAACTTTCGTATATGCACATATACAAAAGTTGATTGGATTTTGTATATGCGCATATATGAAAGTTTTCTCTCAAAAATTTCATCATTCTTGGAGGATTCAAGAAAAATTATAGCTCTGATGAATCTAGAAGCGAAGATGGCTTCCATTCTTAGAACCTCATTATTTTGAAGGACATCGCATAGCAGTTGGGAGTAATCGATTTATTTATTCTTAGAACCTCATTTATTTATCCGATTTTGAAACACTTCCCTATATCAAAGTCACAAACCAAACCACCCTTCACTATTTGGAGTAGTCAATTGTCTTGGATGCCTATAATATTTCTTGATCGGTTCCTGAAAATCCTTCTTCTTCCTTTGACACTTTCTCGATCTGTTTTCAATTACATATGCCGAAATGATCATAGGTTAAGGGTGTGGGTATCCATTCCCTCCATTTAGATTTTAAAATTTAAAATTTGAATTCACCAACTCCATTAAATTCAACCATGATTATCCCTAACAGAAGCAATCTTAATGTCCATTGGAAAGTGGGACACCATAAGGGAGTCAGGGTGGGTTAACATCGTTCCTTAACGAATTTTGTTGGAGGTAGGCTGACGAGCCAAATATTTTAGCAACCAGAATAAATGATCATGCGATCGGATGGCCATGCTTCATGGTGAGTAATATGCAGATGCAACATGGATGGCCAAGGTTATCGATGATGAATCCAGTGCCACGGTCGCTACCACCAAAGTCCGACCAAGCAAACCAGAAGAACCAGAGGAAGGTGAATGCCTCTTTCACTCACAGATGTGGGTCAAGGGGGCTCTGATTCATTTCATTGTCGACAACGGTAGTCAAAAGAACCTAATTTCAAGAGAGGTCGCCAAGCAGCTGGACCTGCCAACGACACTGCACCCACATCCCTACACCATTGGCTGGCTTTTTCAAGGAAGAGATCTCCATGTCAGCCAACAATGTTGTCTGCCCTACAGTATCAAGCCTTTCAAAGATGAGGTATTGTGTGATATTTATCCCGTTGGTAGACAATTGTACAAGATCCCAGAGGTGGCACCACCTACTGATATTTCTTTAATCTCTGCTAAGAAATGTAGTAAGGTCATTTCACAGACTGGGAAGTTCGTCTTCCTTGTGATGTGTGCTCACAATAAGAAAAAGATCGTCGCCACATCCGTGGCCTCTACACAATGCCTCTCTTTGCAGCAGAAGCAAGTGGACAAGATCGTGGAAGAATACAAAGACATCTTCGCCTCACCTACAGGGGTACCGACACACTACCAAGTCAAGCATCCCATTGATATGACCCCCAGCGCACCTCTACCTAATGGGCTAGTCTATCGATGCTCACTGATGGAGAATGACAAAATCAGGCATCAGATCCAATAACTTCTTCAAAAGGGGCACATCAGACCCATATCCTCCCCTTGCGGAAGCTCGATTGTACTAGTGCATAATAAGGATGAGACTTGGTGACTTTGCATTGATTACAAAGCATTAAACAAAATCACAGTTAGGAACCACTACCCCATTCCCAGGATTGATGACCTTCTTGACCAACTCAAGGGGGGGGAATTTCTTCAACAAGATTTACTTGAAGTCTGGATACCACCAGGTTCCCATCGAACCAAATGATGTCTGGAAGACAACCTTCAAGTCTAAAGACGGTCTCTACAAATGGCTAGTCATGCCCTTTGTCTTAACAAATGCACCAACCACTTTCATGAGGTTGATGTATGATGTATTGAGACCCTTCACCAAATCATTTTTGGTATTATATTTCGATGACATCCTCATCTTCAAAATAACGTGGGAGGATCACATGAGGCATATTCAGCAGGTTTTGAGCACTCTACAGCAGCACAAGCTTTATGCCAACTTGGAAAAATGCTCTTTTGGCATAAATAGGGTCCAACACTTGGACTACATTATTGATGAGAATGGGGTACATGTTGATCCAGCTAAGATCCAATTCATTTGTGACTAGTCAGCCCCAACCACACTGATCGAGCTTCAGATCTTCTTGGGAATAGCCAATTTCTACCGATGGTTCGTGTTGGGATTCTCCCATATTGCATGGGCCCTTGGCCAGGTGACCAAGGGTGGTGGTAGGGCCAAGTTCGTGTGAGGGAAGGAGAAGCAACGATAATTTGATGATCTGAAACATCACTTGTTCTCAGCTCCAATACTCTCTTTTCCCGATCTGCAACAACCATTCAAGATTGAGACTGATGCATATGACTATGTTATGGGTGCAGTTCTCACTTGGCATGGGCATCTTGTGGCATACCATAGTGAGACACTCTTTGATACTGTCTGGAAATACCCCACCTATGACAAGGAAATGTATTCCATTGAACAAGCCTGCCATCAATGGAAACATTACATTTTGGGGAAAGAGATGATCATACATACTGATCACAAGCCTCTGTAGTTCATACAGACATAGAGAAAATTCCAGAACGGCTGCCATCAGAGGTGGTCCACCTACTTGCAACAGTTCCATATCAACATCAAGTATAATATAGGTATCTCCAATCATATCGTTGACTACCTCAGTCGGCCTCCTATGGTTGCACTCAACACTATGCTCCAGTCCTGTGGACATGAAGTATCATAGTGGCCCCAACTTTATCAACAAGATCTAGAATTTTCCACCACATATCAGCTCTTGGGTACAGGGATCATTGTCATTGATTTTCACATTCATGATGGATTCTTATGCCACCTGGGCCATCTCTATGTTCCTACAAGCGAGCATCCAAAGATGATTTGGAAAGCCCACTACAGTTGGGTGGCAGGACATTTTTGCATAGAGAAAAATGTGGTCGTTCTTTAGAAACATTTTTATTGGCCAAAACTTCAACAGGACGTCAACAAGTATATCAGATCTTACACTTTATGTGCCATTTCCAAGCCAACCATCAAGAATCAAGGCTTATACACCCCTTTTCCTATTCCCGAGAAGCCGTGGGAATCCATCTCAATGGATTACATGTTTGGTTTGTTGTCCACCAAGCACGGGAATGACTGCATGTTCGTGGTCATTGATTGGTTTTTGAAGATGGGCATCCTCACAGCCTATAAGAAGAATGTTACAGTGACATATACTATCAAGATCTTCTTCGAATGAGTTTGGGTCCACTTTGGGATACCACAGACCATCATCTCTGACCGAGACAACAGGTTCCTCAACACCTTTTGGTCGAGTCTCTGGTCTTTGTTGGACACCAAGCTCACAAAATCCATTGCTTTCCACCCCCAAACTAATGGCCAAACCAAGGTCATCAATCGGATGATTGTGCACATCCTGCGCATGTACAATTCTAAGCCTCCACGTACATAGGACGAGAGTCTCCCATATATCCAACACAACTACAACATGTCTCTCCATAGTTCCACCGGCCATAGCCCATTTCAGGTGGGTCTGAGTTTCCAACCCTTGGGACCCATTGAAGTTTCACTTCCTCTTGCCACCACACAAAGAGACTCTTCCCCTGATCAGTCTGGGATCGACAAAGCCACCAAATTCATTGAGCGGATTCATCACATCCTCCAACAAGTTCGAGAGAATTTGTAGAAATCCAATGCTAAGTACAAGCAGTGCCATGATCAACACAGGGTACCACACCAGTTTCAAGTTGGTGAAAAAGTCTGGTTACATTTGCAGAAGGAGCGTCTCACCGGGCCCCATCGAAAGCTTCACCCACTTCTGGGCCTTACACTATCACCAAGACTATGGGTAGCAATGATTTTGAGCTCAACACTCCACCCTTCCTTGGCCTGCATCTACTATTCAATGTGGACCTTCTTCGGCCATATTTTCCACTATTATTGGGCACCTCTCAGAGATCGTCGAACAACTGACACCAACAGAGATCAACCTTGACTGCATGGAACAAGCATCCACCGATCATATCATGGAAACATAGGTCAAGGGCACTCACCAGCAACAGATCCAATTTTATTGGGTTACTAAGGCAGGGCAACTCCTACACCAAGGCAAATGCTTACCCGGGGCCAAATCCAGCAGAAGTTTCCTCACCTGATGGGGAAACTCAATGCAATGGAGACTGTTGTTTCCTAAGGGGGGAGGATTGATCTAGGTGGATATTGGTGGCCACCCACCTATTCCAAGTGGCTCCTCGTGTCCTTTTTTTTCATCACGTCCTTCTGGACTACTTTATAATTGTGAGTTCTACACGTCTGGAGCTGTTTGAAGCCCCACACATTCTCCAGGTGGATATGGGTCACCTCTCACCTAATCCAACTAGCTTATTTTGTATGTCTTCATGTCATCACATCTTGTTGTACTTTCAGGGCTGTTTTGGGTCCCTAAATATTTTTTTTGGCTTGCCACAGTTAGACTGTAGACGGAGTCAAATTATGACAGTGGAATGTGTAGTTCTCTAAAATACCTTTCCATTGGGATATCATGCACCTAAAACAGAGGTCATATGTAAAAGTTAAGACCCTAGGAAGTTGAGGTACCAAATTACACCAACTTACCCATAGGGCCCACATGACTTTTGGTGTATCACTTTCTAGGGTTAGGTTTTTGGATGTCTAGGGTTTTGGAATTCATGAGTAATATGAAAAGGGCCTCTAGAGCCTCATTGTAATCCATTTTGCTCAGACGAATGCACGTAGCAGCCACATCTCTTCTCAGAGATAACTACCACCATTCAAGCAAGTTTCGGTTCTGCGGTTTTACAGTTTCATCCTATTTCATTATTTAATAGAAGATATTGTTCACTGGATATTTGTGTTATTATTCCTATCTCTATGTTTATTGTATTCAGTTTGTTAATCGGTTCGTTTCGCTCCTAAATTTGGATTAATACAAGATAGCACACCTCTTCCCAGAGAGAGAGCACAAGAGAAACCACTACCAAGAATAACCAAGAACTCCAATAGTTGCGGTCTTGCATCTTTCGTCCTTACCTCAAATTAGCGCCTTCTTCTTGTGTGAGAGATGAGTGAGTGTGTGTGTCCAAATGAGCAATACATCTCTCTATTTATAGTCTTCAAGTCACTTTATCTAGGACCGAATTGTTCTTTGGGCAATTCTATTTCCCCTTTATCTTTTCCCGAGGGTCAACTTCTCTTCTTGGAGGTTCTAATTCCTCTTTATTCTTTTCCTGTGGGCCAAATTCTCTTTTGAGGTGTTCTTCCATTGTTCAATGGTATTCCTTTGACATTTGTAATCTTCTTCTCTTCTAAGAAAGATTGTCTAGGAGGAAAATACCTCCTGCAACTACCAAAACATCAACATATTCCTTTCTATAGAACTGTTGAATGGAATATCAGTTTTGAGAGGCTTATATAAATTTTAGGTGAGAGATCAGTTTGCATCTCAGATATAAGTAGTTCAAACTTAGACTCTCTTGCCAATTTAACCCTGGTTCACCTCAATTAAACAAATGTTGTTGAATAGAAGAAATCAGACTAAAAGCAATCTTCACTGCTCATTTCTTCAAGTTAAATGGCATGTCTTTGGTATACTTTCAGAAAAATAACCATTTTTTAAAGCTGCTCTAAAGTTAATTCAACTAATTCAACTAAGTCTATCTAATTTAGTGAAAAATAATGGACAGAAATTCATTAACATGTGAAATCATAATTTCATTTCAATCCTATTAAATATTCTATTTTTTTCTTCCATTTGGAAAATCTACATAAATTATTTATGAATTTGTAATCATCATAATTTATTTATTTATACTTATTAAAAAATTTATTTAATAATTTTGAACCATCAATTATTTATTAATTTTCAATCATCATATTAATCGTCCTATTTATTCGGTGAATCTATCTCAACTATTTATTAATTTTCAATCATCATATTTTAATAATTTATAATTTTACTTATTTTAAATTAAGACTCTTCAAATTACTTTTGCAAATAAAATTTTCTCAATCACAAAAAAAAACATCACCTATAAAACATCATTACATAATTTAAAAGATAATTTAACTTTTAGAAAATAATTATAATATCTATTACATAATTTGACATTTAAAAAACAATCATGATATATATATTCATTGGATTTCAAAACACTAGTTGTTTTTGTATTTAAAAACGAATAAATTATGGAAAACTTTAAAACATCATTACATAATTTAAAAGATAATTTAACTTTTAGAAAATAATTATAATATCTATTACATAATTTGACATTTAAAAAACAATCATGATATATATACTCATTGGATTTCAAAACACTAGTTGTTTTTGTATTTAAAAACAAATAAATTATGGAAAACTTTATTATGTAAACCATCTGCATGTTAAACCATGAAACCCTCTCGATGTCAAGTCACTTCCAAGACACTCCAACATGAAAGATTTATATTTATAATAAAAGAAGCAACATTATATGGACTGATCTTAAAATTAATTTTTATTTAATTTTATTTAAAAATAAATAAAATATAATATGAAAACGTTAAATAACACTAAGTCTATAAAAGTTTTTTGAGAGAACCTTTAATCTTGCGCATAATGAAAGCAAACATAATGACAAAAAACTAAAGAAATAAAACCTAAATAAAGAAAGTGAGAAACTAGTCTTCAAAATCAGATTGCTATTGTTTTTAAAGCTTAAACCTGTTTTGAAAAAAGATTCAATGGTAATTAAATTGAATGCTTGCTATGAAATTTTTTTAAGCTTAAGTTTATTTTGAAAAAATATTCTATGGTAATTAAATTGAGTACTTGCTATGAAAAATACAGGGGAGTTTACACTCAACGGGTGGTATAAGCATTAGCTTATGAACAATATCTTTTATCATTTAATTATAATTAACAGGTGAGCAAAACAATAAAAAGGTCATTTGGGCTCCAACATGACATATTTATATTTATAATAAAAGAAGCAACACTGTATGGCAGATTTGGACTAATCTTAAAATTAATTTTTATTTCAAAATAATTAAAATATAATATAGAAATGTTAAAAAACACTAAGTTTATAAAAGTTTTTTTAGAAAACCTTTAATCTTGCACATAATGAAAAAAATTAGATAAATAAAACCTAAATAAAGAAGTGAGAAAGTAGTCTTCAAAATCAGATTGTTATTGTTTTTAAAGCTTAAACTTGTTTTGAAAAAAGATTTGATAAGCAAACATAATGAAAAAAACTAGAGAAATAAAACCTAAATAAAGAAGTGAGAAGAAGTGAGAAACCAGTGTTCAAAATCAGATTGCTATTGTTTTTTAAGCTTAAGCCTGTTTTGAAAAAAGATTTGATTATAATTAAATTGAATGCTTGCTATGAAATTTTTTTAAGCTTAAGCCTGTTTTGTAAAAATATTCTATGGTCATTAAATTGAGTGCTTGCTATGAAAAATATAGGGGAGATTACACTGTAAACAGGGGGTATCAGGGGGTATCAAGCATTAGCTTATGAACAATATATTTATCATTTAATCAATAGGTGAGCAAAACAATAAAATGGTCATTTGGGTTGTGAAGAACTCTAACAGGGATGAAAGTTACATGGCCGATCAAGAAATCAAATCATACATGTAGCAGACTAAACTCAAATGGAATTAATTTTGAATCGAATTTACAAAAGTATTTACATATGTCGCTTTATCATACTCGTATCACAAAATTGTGTAGTCCACATACTACTACAACAAAGGGTGCAAGTTGCTCCTGCAGTAGTAGAGGTACACTTATCATCAACGAGATAAAATGTTTCTCCAATCCCTAATCTGATAAAGGTCCCAAATTTCATTAATCAAATGGGTTGTTGTCACATACCCACTACCTAAATCGGATTTTTCTGGTCTTCTGCTGGACCAGAACCCCTAAATATCCATGGAAGCCCAACGTAAGATGGCTCTTTCTCTTTCCTTCTCCGTTCCCATGTGATCACAGGTCATGATTCACGGTTCAATTTGAACGCAGTGCCTATTTGTATTTCGCGCCTCGGCGCTACAGTAAGGTCTAATCATTCGAATCTGCAACCACCAAACCCCGACAGGGCTAGCGACCGGCTAATGGGGACGAATCCCTACAGGGTCAGCAAGTGACCAATAGGAACAAGTTCCAACAGGGGTAGGGAACCGCCAATGAGAACAGGCCCTGTCGCATGGTTAAGTGGAATACAGGTGGTAGAAAGGGAAACGTGACACGGTGATCGACATGTCAGGAGGGGCCCCACTTCACACGCCACACTATTCTAGACCCCCCCCCTCCCCCATTAAAGGCAGAATGGAAAGGGGGGTCCGTAATCCACTTGAGCGCCATTGATGTCGAGAAGTTAATCTTGACCGTTCGAGATTTGCGCGTCTAATTCCGGACCCCCCCTACCGCTAAAGGCAAAACGGTAAGGGGGCTCCGGAATGGAACCTCAACCGTACATCTGGGCGAGTGTACTCTGGCCATCCAGATCATCTCGTCGCTTATCCTAAATCATATTCACGTCCTGGCTTAAGTTGACGTCTCATCTCCATATCTAACGGTCATTACAGACCCTGAGATCTCCGAAAGAATCTCGTCCATTCATCCGGGTTCATCATTACGAGAATCCAGACTTTCGATCACGGGACCCCCGAAGCCTCGATCCCCAGTTTCCCGATGGGGTTAATCTCTTGACACGTGGCCTCTGCAAATCGAACGACTCATACCTACTACGGGGTTTCCACCATGGGAAATCCTGAACTCTTGTCAACAGGAATCCCGATTCCGTGATTCCTGATTTCTCGATGGATGACTTTCCTTTTGGGACTTTTCCCGAATGCTCCGATTGCCACCACGCGTCCTCCTATGATGGACGGTCCTGATCGCTTCTCGCGATTTCAAAGTTTCCGCGGCAGAGATATTCCGGTATCTTGTCCCTTCGATCTCCGAAATGTTGACGAGCTCCCGATCTTGTCCACGTGTCCTCCTATGATAGATGGCTCGTATTGATTCTGGGAATTTCACTATGAAAATTCCCGATCTCATGTCACCGTGACTCCCGATTTCATGAATGTCGATATCCCGATGGCCACTCCTCTCATCGGAACTTTCAACCTCATGTTCACGAGGGCTTAACCCTCATGCATCTCTTAACAGATCCAACGACTGTCAAATTTTTCAACCGAGATCTGATGGCTCATAATGGTTCCTACCCGTGTGTTCTTCCACAACTCCCTGGGTGTGGAAAAGATCCATGGTCCAGATACTCTCATGAAACTTGGGGATCTAAGGTCCTAAACTCTTCACTACCCATGAAGACGCAGGAAAACCAAGTGGTAAGGCATTTAACGCCCTACTTTCTCCTACTAATCTAATGGTCGCAGGTGACCGCAGGCTCCCCTACGAAATCTTGTTCGTCGATTAACACCTATAAGGTTAAGGTACTTAACTTTCCATCTCCTTCCTCCAATCTAACTGTCGTGAGTGACCACAGATCTCCCGACAGGATCTCATCCGTCGATTCGTTACTTCATCCTTATGCTGTCATCTTGGTTTTCAAGAGGATCGTTCCTCCTTATGCGGGGTTACTAAGGCCTTATGCCTTCACAACCGCCTTCCCAGTTCTTGATGGGCTTTTCAAGGAAGGTATTTCTATGGGGATAATTACACAGGGTACTGCCTGAGGTATATAAGGATGTCGTCCTCCCGAGAGCCATGCATGAAGTCTAAGTTAGATCAGTACGCACACAATTAAGGAATTCATGAGTACATAAACCATACGTAGTCTTTCCATATAAATATACAACTACTAGTACTGATCAAAACACCATACAGTCATTCTTATAATGAAATCGTTCACAGTTTCATAGCTTATGAGCATAATTATCAGAATAAGTACATATATATATATATATTTCAAGATGCCAGAGGCAAAACACTTATCAGAGATAACACCAGGGGTTAAGCAACTGCTGAGAGGGGTGTTCGTTTCCACCCAACCATAGGCTTAGCGACTCCCAGCGGATTTACCACTAGCCACCCCCGAGCTGAGACCGCGATGTTGTGAGACTGCGTCTCTGTTTTCTAGTGACCAGGAGAGAAGGTTTCAATCCTTCCTCTCTGTTTATCACTCACTCTGTATATTGCCAGAGTTCTTCCCTCATGTCTGCCCCCCCCCCAAATTGCTTCTACCCCACGCCTTATTCTCTTGCGAGGTTGCGTGTGGCGCGATTACCCTCGCGCTGATCAGGTCTGACGGCTCTACGGATGGGAGGTTCACCTCCCATCCCTCATTAAACCATCCACCTACCAGCCTGTGAGACATTTAATTCCGGGGCAGCGAGCCGCTTTTGATTCTCCGGGCCAGTGGAGCCCAAATAAGGTATTAATTCTCGGTGGAAGTTAACGCCACCTTTTCAGGTTCCTTCCAGCGCCATTGTGGTCTCTTTTCTACATGTCCCCTCTCAGCAGTCCTGCAATAAAATCAAAATGTTATTCACATTCATTGACCTTTTCCTCAAGGTCCATTTACATCACATATTCACATTTATGAGTTCTCCATAGTTCTTGGCCAGTCCAGTTATATTTACAAGATGGAGGAAACAGGGTGTTACAATTCCCTCCCCCTTAAAAGGAACATCGTCCTCGATGTTCTTATATACTAACATGAATGGTATGTACAGAAGTAAAAAAAATCGGATATGCATGTCTCATGGCATCCTCCATTTCCCATGTGGCCTCATCTGGGCCAAAATGTTTTCACTGCACCTTGACCTGTGCAATGGTTCTGTTCTGGAGCGGGGTTTTCTTTCTGTTCAGTATGCATTGGGGTTCTGGTAGAAATTCTCCCTCCGGTTCCACCTATATCACAGACCAGTCAATTATATGATTAGCATCATGTACATATTTCTTCAATAATGAAACATGGAAAACAATATGTGCTTTTACTGTGGGAGGAAGTGATAGCCGATAGGATACAAGTCCCACTCTATCTAGAACCTCAAAGGGTCCACAATACCGAGGTGACAACTTGGCACAAGCTCCCATTTTCAGGGAACTCCTTCTGGGCTTAATTCTGAGATATACATGGTCTCCCATTTTGAACTCTCTTGGAGTTCTCTTTTGGTCAGCATAACTTTTATGTCGGTTCTGGGCGA
>ML808814.1:2729-16928 GCA_009831015.1 Picea engelmannii
GAATTACTGTTTAAAAGACATCTGATGAATGAAGAAATCCATAATAAGATCTCTGGATGCACTATTGTTTTCATAAGAATATACAACAACTGATCTCTATAAAGTAGACTAAGATTTTTCAGTGAAAGAAAAGTTAAAAATTACTGATAGCTAAAATACTGATTCACCCCCCCTCTCAGTATTTTTCCAACAGTGATATGCCCTTGACATCTTCACCCCCTAAATATAATCACGTAGTGACAGTCACCAATGTTCCTTCCTTGGATCCCCTATATTCTCTAATTTTCCACTACGACGAAGATATCCTTGAGAAACTAACTATCCCTGATTGAGCATGGAATGCACTCCACCATAGAGCGTTTTTTCTATCATAGGAATACTTTGACCCTCTTAGCCAAGGCTCCATATGTGCAATAAAAATAAAGGATTTCATCCCGTTAGGGAATATAGAATGGTTCAACAACCCTGTCCCTGCCCCCGATGCTTTTGAAGAAGGAAACATGGCCAACCTTTCCCCCACTGTCAAAATCGACATTTCCATCAAACTAGGAATCATTGAGAAAACCACCATTGGAGTTGCATGCTCCTCTGAAGAAATCACATCTTACAAATCTCTCTTTCAGGAATATAAGGATATTTTTGTCTGGTCATACACAGAGATGCCCAACTTCGATCCTTCTATCATCGAACATCACATCGAAACATGGCCAGATATCACACCTGTCCGTCAAAAGAAATGCCCACTGCACCCATCCAAAGAAGTGGCTATCAAAGCCGAAATTGACAAACTATGCATTTTAGGGTTCATATACCCCATCGCATACACATCATGGGTTTCCAACCCTGTCCCCGTTAACAAAAAACATGTCATTATTCGCGTCTGCACTAACTTTCACGATCTAAACCATCCTTGTCCCAAAGAAAACTTCCCTACCCCTTTCATCGACCAAATTATAGATATATGTGCAGGCCACGAGGTTATGTCCTTCATGGATGGTTTCTCTAGCTACAATCAAACACAGATCCATCCAGAAGATCAGTATAAAATGACATTCACTACACCATGGGGTAATTTTTCTTATCGTGTCATGCCTTTTGGACTCAATAACACAGGTGCGACGTTCCAATGGGCCATGACTTATGTTTTCCATGATATCGTTCGCATTATCCTCTCTTACTTGGACGACCTCACTACTCGATCCAAGAAACAAACTCAACATATAGATGACTTAGGAATTGTCTTTCAATGGTGTCGTCAGTACAATATTCGCTTGAATCCCTTCAAGTGTGTATTTTTCCTCCTTGGGTTCATCATTTCCCAACACAGCATCACTTTGGACCCCCCCAAATTCTAAGATATCACATAAATTCCACCACCTCGAAATTTATGCCAACTGCAGAGCCTACAAGGAAAAGCTAGGTTTTTGCGATGCTTTGTCCCAGATTACACCACTCGCACACATGGTTTCCTTCATTTATTGCGTCATGATATCCCATTTCGATGGGATGAACATGCCCAAACCTATTTTGATGATTTAAAATCAGTGCTCTCCAACATCCCTTTGATTAGTCCACCCGACTATGATCACGACTACATCCTCTACTTATCATCCTCGACCGTCTAAGTAGCAGGAGTTCTCGTCCAACTACGGGATGATGGTCACGAGCATGTTATTTACTACATTAGTAAAAACCTTTCAGAACCACCCCTGAAATACAATCATGAAGATAAATTCACCCTCGCAGTTGTCCTCGCAGTCCAAAAACTACATCATTATATCTTGCTTCGCACTACCAAAGTCGTGGTAGATTCCAACCCCATGCAGTAATTTCTTAGTCGACAAAAAATTAATGGCGAATTTTCCCGATGGATCATCATCCTTCAGGAATATGACCTAGAGTTTTCAACTCCCAAAATCAAGAAAGCACTTGTCCTTGCTGAACTCATGACGGTGTTTCCCTCAGATGCTGCTAGCTCACCCATCAGTATGGACTTTCCTAACAAACACCTATTCTACATCCCCTCGGATGACCCCTGGTATGGTGACCTTCTCGTCTATATTCGAACAAAGAATTTTGGGTCTCACCTCTCTCGAGATGATCATTGGTGCATCTGCCATCAGGCCCCTCGCTACCTTCTCATTGGTGACATTTTGTATCGACATGGGATCGACACCATACTCCGTCGATGTTTGAACATCGATGAAGAAAACAGAGTATTGAATGATTTCCATAATGGATCCTACGGTGGCCACCTCTTAGGGATGTCCACCGCCCAAAAAATCATTCAAGCAGGCTACTTCTTGCCAACATTGTTTCATGACTGCATCCACGCAGTAAAGAGATGCCACAAATGTCGTCTTTATGCAAACAAAGCACGAGTGCCACCCACTCTTCTACATACAATCATCACTGTCGACCCATTTTTCAAATGGGACGCCGACTTCATGAATTCCAACCCTCCATCTAGCAATGGAAATAAGTACATCGTCATGGTCATCGATTACTTTACCAAATGGGTCGAAGCCATGCCTACCTTCAACAACATTGCTGACACTACAACGCGTGTTTTCTTCAACGATGTCATTACCCGCTTCAGTGTCCCACCACAGTTAGTCTCTGATCACATTAAACACTTTGAGAATGAGATATTCATCGAACTCTCCTCAAGGTTAGGCTTCTCCCATGAGTTTGCCTCCCCATACTACCCTTTGTCCAACAGACAGGTCAAGGTTGTTAACGAAGTCCTCAAAACCATGTTGCAGCACACTATTAACAAACATAGGACCAACTGGCCTCATATGTTTTTTTCAACACTATGGGCTTATCGCACGGCTATCAAAACCACCACTGGTTTTACACCATTTCATCGTGTCCATGGGATATGATCCACCCTACTTGTCGAGTGCGAAATTCCCACCTTATGCACTGCCATCAAGCTATTACCTGATACTTGTTGGCCATTGACCAAGTTTTGGGAGATTCTTGGTCATGTTGACCTATTTTTTGACTTCGACAGCCTGTCAAAGGAGGAGCATAGGACGAAGCAGAGATCACAGTATCTCGACCCCTTTTTGGGTCCTTTTTGGGATTTTGGGATTATGTAATGGGATTGGGATGTCATCCCATGGGTTTACCCATGTTTAGGCCTATTTTGTATATATAAATAGATGCTTAGGATAGATAGAAGTAGTAGTGCATCTATATGATGTGAGACCGGTTGTGCTAAGTGCTAGCAGCTAAGTGCTAGTGTGGATTGTAAGGGATTTGTTCCTACTATGAGAGACTTGCAGAGCTATGTGTAAGTGGTTGTAATAGACTGTGGAAGGCTTTGTGTTGTAACACAAGGAAGAAGAATCTAGCAAGATGCACAGATCTCTGTCCTATGCGGGGTAGGGTTTTGAGGCTTTGTGCTTGTAACTGATTGACTAAAGACAATAAAGAATAAGAGATAGTGGACATATCCCCATGATGGGGGTGAACCATGTAAATACTGTGTTAAGTTTCTTTGTGCCTTGTCTTGATGTGTTCACACGTCATTTGATAAGTGATTTGATATGTTTATTTAGATCTACTTATGCTTAGTGCTTAATCTTCTTGATCTGATCTATTTACCTATGATAAGTGCTTAAATACATTAGTTTACTGTGGATGTTGTGAAGCCTTGTTTTATCAGTGAAGTGGATATTGATTGCATATTGAGGAACTAATGGTGCTAAGTGATTTATTAAGTAGTACATTCATAGATCTTTGTCCCAGCTAAGGTTGCAGACACCTGAGTCTTGCAACCACCCCTGCCTCTACCTTGGGTGAGACTTCGTTTGTTTTGCAGGTGTTGTCGAAAGGGTTGGTAGTTAGGGATTTGTTGGTGCGTTATTGTAGCATTGAACCCTGGGTCTTCCCATGTTCCAACAAATGGTTCTGTTGCTAGGTCCTGAAGCTATGATTGCTGGGAATTGAGAAAGAAGAAGCTATGTGCAAAGATTCATCCTAAAATTGTGAAATCTTTGTGCATAGATCTGTCGCTCTGGTGTGTAGTATTCTACTTGATTTACAAATCTATGTGCTAAAAGAAAGAAGCCCAATCTGATGAAAATAAGTTGGATATGAAGGAGAGAAGCGAGATCTGAAATATTTTGTGCTCTAAGAAATGTAAAAGTGAGAACTTATGATTAAAAGAGGTAAGATCTGCAAGCTCTATGCTCTAATAAAGGTAAGAATAGTGAAATTTTTTAGATCTGGAAGCTTTGTGCTCTGTAGAAGTAAGATAAGAGGAAATTTGTGTTTCTAAAGTATGGATCTAGGCATGTTTGATAGGTTTTTTCCTAGCTTGAAAACTAGGCCACTAATAGATGAAAGAAGGCGTGATATCAGTAGATCTGATAAGAATAGTGAAAGATATGTTATACCTATGCGTAGAAAGAATGTTTGGACTAACAAATGGATGCAGGATCCTAGAGAGAATTTGTTGCAGGTTAGCTCCTATGCTCCTAGCGCACGGTACGGGAGAAGTTGGGGATCATTTAAAAGGAAGAGAGGATTAACCCTTTGTTATAGTTGCAGAAGACCAGGACATCTTGCTAAGGAATTCCCTGGGAAAATACCTAGTTGTCTTTGTTGTAAATCTATGGACCATGAAGTGTTGGATTTCCCTAGAATGATTTCTAAGATGGAAGAAATGAATCTGAAAAAATAAAACCCTAAGGCAGATCCAAAAATTGCAGAATCCTAGGAAGAACCAAAGAAGGTATTGTTGCAAATAAATGAAACCCTCAATGACCATAGACATATCAGAATATCAGAGTTCTTCAAGGAAAAAGAATGCATTGAAGTAAGAATAGGAGACTTCAGCATTGACTATATTCTATATGAAGAAGCACAGGTGAATATCATGAAAAAAAAAACTTGGGAAGCCTTCTATGATCCCTTCATTAAGAGGAATAGGACTATTCAGAGGAAAACTGATAAACCTATGTGGGAAGCTCACTCACATACCTATGAACATTAATGGAACTTCAACAAAAGAAGATTTTGAGATTATTAAATTTATTGAAGACAACACCCCATTTACCATGTTACTAGGAAAACCTTGGATTGATAGAGATCAAGCCAGACGAAAGGAAGATGAAGAAGTTTTGGAGAATAAGAAACAAGAGTTAAAAGATTTCATGACTAGAAGTATCTCACACTTGATTGAAGAACAAGAGAGAATATCGAAGATATTTAACACTAGAAACCCATATGTGAAAGTTGAGAGAACACTAGAGGATCCATAGAATACTAAATTACTTATCCTAGACAAAGAAGAAGTATCACCTTCGAATCTTAAGAAAGAATATCAACAGTGTGCATTGACTATGTCAAACAAAGATAAGAATTAGAATGGAAAAATACATACCAATATGAATCTCACAGGAAAGAAGGATAGAAAGATAAGTAAGAAGAGGGATAATATTGAAAAGTTAGAGAAAGTCCCAGAGGGAACCTCACAGAAGGAAAATATTCAAAATTGGAGCTTCGTCGAGATATCAGAACAATGACACATGGAACTTCGCCATGGCGAAGCAATATAGCCGTTGGGGACATTATAACCGTTCGATCGACGCTCCGAATGGGTACAAAGGAAATTATGGTTCATCATCAGACCGATAGACCATGCTATAACGGACCGAACAAGATTTAATGAAGACCTCATACCCATTGTAAGTGACCCGTTGTTGAGTTACCTATTTATCCCACTGTGCCACGCATTGAGAACACTTTTGCTAATTGATAATTTGAGACCATAGAATACATTGATTTTATACCATGATCATCGTGCTTCTTCTCTCTCTCGTTACTGTGTCTAAGCTACCCCTCCCAAACCCAAGATTATTAACCCTGAGCATGTATGTCAGACGAGTTGAGTGTTGCAGAAAGAGTTGTTGAGGAAGTTTTGATAGACCTGATGATTGAAAGAGTCATGTTGGAGAGAGGATTATCCACAGGTGTACAATCCTCATCCATAATAGGACTGACAACCTCTCCATCAACTTCTCAAGTCGGGCCATCCCGACCATCCGATGAGAAGCGAACCAAGCACAGGGATGATCTCATGAATGCTAAATTGATTATGAGAATATTTCCCACCTACCTACCACCTCTGAGTGGCACAATCAATCGAGACAGTGTGCCCAGATAATTTGAGTACGCTTTTGTCACTGTGTACCTCCCAAAGGGGATACGCAGAGATTTCACAGATCAAGAAAATATTGCAACACTGAAGTTTATCGACTTCAACCTCAGCAACGGGAAGGTCTACAACATGCTCGCCCCAAATAAGTACCTGACCAAAACAAAGGGAAAGAATTTGAAGATAGTTCCCCATTCATGGACTATGAATCTTGCGCAATCCACACTACTCAATGTCATGAATATTCCTCACTTCGGAAGGAACCAAGAAGTGAATGCATGCGTCAAGATGCTACTATCTTGTTACCATGGAGAATACTTGTGGTTAAAATATTGTATCACAGTGGATCTGACATTGATCAATCAGATCATAGGGTTGAGTATGCAAGGCCCTAACCCACAATATTTCTATCCTGGAAAATCCATGGACCACGCTCTCACACAAAGGATCAAGGACACTTATGGAGATGTCGAGAAGGGAACGTGAGTCTACAAGGTAGCCTCTATATAGAGAATCACAGTGTGCCTAGCCTATCAATTGATCGCAGGAAACTTAGTCTACAAGAACCAACCCACCCAAGTGACTGGTTTTGTAGTCGACCTCGCAGGGAAGTGCGCGGAGGGCATACAAATGAATTGGGTGAAGTACCTGGTGAACCAATTGGAACTAGATTGCAGGGAAGAGAAAGATAAGGGATATGAATTCCACTTCAGCTGGCTTTTGATCCTGATCCCTTTCATCACCTGGGAGATGCCAGAAGGTTCGATCTTCCTGGACATCAAGCCCTTTGAACCTCTAGCTGTGAAGTTCAGTACACTGTGGTATTCCAGTGACATGAACAAGCAATGGTAGTCAAATGTCATGTTCCATGCCTATTAGAACTAGCTGAAGAAAACCATCCAGTCTGAGCCTTGCATCACGCTGAATACTCTCCACACGTTTCAAGATTTAATTAAATTCAACATGGACTACCATTTCATTTGTATTACATCGCGCGCTGACAAGCACAAGAAGCAACTTCAATCTTACTACAAGCTGACAGAGGAGGACTTAGAAGAGATTACTAAACACTGATCGGTGGACCTCCTCATTCCAGTAGATCTTGTGGAGATGTCTGACATTGACAGTCCAGAAGTAGCACATGATACACCTAGACCCAACAAGACAAAAAAAAATGAAGAAGCCCAAGACGTAAGCAGTACCTCAGCAAAGACTACTTCCATCTCACCTGAGCAAGGAGGAGATGGTGGAGAGATAGATGGCACGGCATTTTAACAGAATAAAGTGGAGGTTACACTGCCTAGATATGAGGAGAATCCCTTGAAGAAAAGGAAGGTTTCCCCCCTGAAGCCTTCTTCTCGAAATAAATCGAGAGAATCTATGACCAAAATGCAGACTACTCTCACCTCAGATGACTTCGATTTCATTGTAGCAACATTGAATGATGCTTCACTAGAGATAGCATAGAATCAAGAGGCTCAGCAGGAGGAGATACATAATTGAATTTAGGTTGAACTTCAAGGGGTGCAGCAGGCACTATAGTCCAGCCACGCAATTTCCACTGCACCTCTGTCATTGGAAACACGAGAACTGGGAGATGAGCCAACTCAACTCCACCAAATCACTAACATAGTCGAAGATCGCCTTCAACGACCATAGGAATAAATATCACAAGCCACCCAGGCTTTAGTACAAGTACAATAAGGCCTTATAGAGAAATGCAGTGTTGCAGAACAGGAAAATATTTCTCTCCAAGCGAAGTGGGATGAAGAAAGAGAACATCTGCAGCAAAGCAAGGAACAATTTCTCGCAGAGCAACTTGAAGTAAAGGAAAGGGTCAACAGAGCACTTCGCTCTGTGACAGTCGTCGAAGTAAAGGCTGAAGAGAGAGAGTTCCACAACAAGTAGTGCAACTTGAATAAGTGATTCATAAACTACAGCAAGGCATAGAATATTTGGAGCTACGCGCAGTGCCCGAGACCCTGCAAGATGTAAGAGACCAAAGGGAAGAAACCCCCAAGAGCGCAGTTGAGAGACTGAAAGCTCTTGCCAGGGAGTGGAAGAAGTTGAGTAACCACAGTGACCAAATGTATGAGAAGCTCGTTGAGAACCCATATATACAGGCACTAGAGTCAAAGTTCCAGGAAGTGAAGAAGAACGCAGACACACTACAGGCGTAGCTGAACGCCCTGTCAGTTGTAGATAGAATGAAGAGATCTCAAGAGAAATGCATTTCCCATCAGCAGATCTATACGATCCAGAGAAAAGTTATGGAAATAAATCAACGGCTCCAACCTGTGCAAGATAAGGCCTATCAGTTGTTTACAGAGGTTGAAAGCTGAGGAGCAAAGCTAGAACAGGTTGTTACCATAGTAGAACAGTCCCTAGAAGGGCCAGTGAATGACGTAGTGATATAGGATTTCACCGAGAAATAATTCATAGCAAAAACACAGGTCGAAGCAACTTGGGCCAAGCTCGAGGCATTCGAGGCAGAACTAGTCAGACCAGAGTGACTCGGGACGAGTCACAGGTGAGTGTTGGGGGCATGTTGTCCCTTGACCAATTTTTGGGAGATTCTTGGTCATGTTGACCTATTTTGGGACTTCGACATCCTGTCAAAAGAGGAGCGCAAGACGAAGTAGAGATCATGGGATCTTGGCCCCTTTTTGGGTATTTTTTGGGTTTTTGGGATTATGTAATGGGATTGGGATGTCAGCCCATGGGTTTACCCATGTTTAGGCCTATTTTGTATATATAAATAGATGCTTAGGCTAGATAGAAGTAGTAGTGCATCTATGTGATGTGAGACCGGTTGTGCTAAGTGCTAATAGCTAAGTGCTAGTGTGGGTTGTAAGGGATTTGTGCCTATTGTGAGAGACTTGCAGAGCTAAGTGAAAGTGGTTGTAACAAACTATGGAAGGCTTTGTGTTGTAATGCAAGGAAGAAGGATCTAGCGAGCTACGTAGATATTTATCCTATATGGAGTAGGGTTTTGAGGCTCTATTCTTGTAACCGATTGACTAAATACAATAAAGAAGAAGAGTTGGTGGACGTAGCCCCAAGGTGGGGGTGAACCACGTAAATATTTTGTTATGTTGCTTTGTTCCTTGTCATGATGTGTTAACACATTATTTTCTAAGTTCTTTGATATGTTTAGATAGATCTACTTATGATTAGTGCTTAATATGCTCGATCTAATCTATTTACCTATGCTAAGTGCTTAAATACATTAGATTAGTGTAGATGTTGCGAAGCCCTATTTTATTAGCGAAGTGGATATTGATTGAATATTGAGGAACTGACAATGTTAAGTGCTTTATTAAGTAGTACAATCACAGATCTGTGTCCCAGCTAAGATTGCAGACACCTGAGTCTTGCAACCACCCCTACCTCTACCTCAGGTGAGACTTCATCTGCTTTGCAGGCGTTGCCGAAAGGGTTGGTAGTTAGGGATTTGTTGTTGCATTGTTGTAGCATTGAACCCTGGGTTTTCCCCTATGCCAACAATACTGCTCCAATGAAGTACTTCTTATTGAACTTAGGGTCACTGGATGAAGACCATCAGTCTTCATTACAAAACAATGAAGTAGCTAAAAGATGGTCGAAGGCCACCTTTGACCACCATGTCAACCTTCACTCATTTAACGAAGGATACCTCGTCCTAGCCTATGATATTTTTCATGATACCCTTGGTCATGGAAAATTCGAGTCATTATGGCATGGGCCCTACATCGTCCAACACTACCTCACTAAATTTGCATACATCCTAGCCTCTCCAAAAGGATAAAGGTGCATACATCCTAGCCTCTCCAGAAGGCTAAAGGTGCATACATCCTAGCCTCTTCAGAAGGTTGTACTTAAAGAAATTTTATGCCTGATCGTAGTCATTCTACACTAGGATTTTTCTTTTGTGTACAACTTTGTATATTTTTTAGTATTCTTTTTTCCCTCCATGCCTCATGTCTGATCTACCATTTGTGTTATTGACAGATGTCTCCCCCTTCGGCCTACTACATCAGTTACGCTAATGGATCTAGTCATTAGACACAGAATCTCGCTTCGACCTCTTGGGCCCTCTATACCCCGTCACATGAACTGCTCCACTCCAGCGACATATGTTTGGGCTCAACAACCAACAACCAAGTAGAATACACAACTTTCATTGGCATCCTTGTCGAGGCCAATCACCGCTACATTCGTGACCTCAGTGTCTTATTATATTTCTAGATTGTCATCCTGCAGATCAGCAATGTGTACCGTGTCCGCGATACTTGCCTCTTCCACAAATACCTGCAACTTAGACTCTTATCTCGACATTTTGATTCAATTACATTTACACATATTCCACAAAAATTCAATCAAATAGCAGAAAATATGGCTAACCTAGTGTTAGATTGGCATATATCACATCAAGACATTATCACACATACATAAATCATCACAATTCTGTCACAACATATAGATTAGACATCATAAAAAACATCACAAAAATACGATCACATGTGAACATTATGGAGATCATAAACCATGTATATATATATATAATGATAAATGTATCAACAATGTTTAGAAAATGGTATAAATTGTACGTAGCTCGTAGGAAAGTGAACCCCCCTCACCCCTATGAGCACAAAATAGTTGTCACACCACCCTATACCATGGGCACGCAGGCCCATATAAGTACAAAAAAATATATATACATCAAGCACTCATGGTTCCTCTAGAGTTCCACCACTAGGTCCTCTATCTGGTGGAGGTGCCCCACTAGTTGGGGGTCCTCCCGATCCAGGGGGAAGTCGTCCAGTCATCATTTCTCCTGCTACAATTGCTCTATTGATTAGGGTCTACAACTTTGTCGGAAGGCCCACACACTGCTCCAAGACTCCCTCATCCTAGATCTGAGTCCACATGCCCTCAAGCACTCCCTGTAGCACCACCTCCAACTGGCGGCAGAATTCCTCTAACACCCCGTCGGCCTCTACCAGAGGAGCATGTGATGGTCCTGCACCAGGGTCATCAAATCTATGCATCCTGTCGACCCTTGCGTCATCTACTAGCCTCGCACCAACGTCATCCCTCTGGTGTCACTCTCCCACCTGCGATGGTCTCACTAGCCCCTGATGAGACGACTCTACCACCACCTCTGCCTCTCAGCCTCACGGCCCCACATTTTCAAAGACACAACCAAATGATAGCATCAACATCCATCCATAATATAAACATATTTTAGACTATCAAAATCACAAAACATAAAGTACACCAACATACCTCTCTAGTCCCAAACCTTCCCAGGAGGAAACACCATATCTGGGTCCTGGAGGTAGTCCATCCCACCATATGGGTACCACAGTATAATTTGTGGCATCTTCCACCACACACACACTAAGTTAGCCATGAAATAATGGCCACCCTCCCCACCTCCATGTCGTACAAAAATAGATTCCCACCACATTAGTCGTGGGTCCTGTGCCTTAGCCACTAGAAGCAATACTCTAGGGTGCAACATGGGCACCCTCTCCAAAAACCACACCACCAAGATCAATCCAAAGGAAAAGTCACCAGAATCGGTCATTCGACACCGATTAATCTGCCAAATCATCTTCGCATGTAGCAACAACCCCCAAGTGAATAAATCCCCATCCAACTCTCTTTGCATAATGATCATATGACCACCACTGATCCACTATGTCGCTAAGGACCCATAGATCCTCACAATCATAGCAGCGATGCACTGATGAAAAAAAATCATCCATCGCCTCTATATGGACAAATGAACCCGACATAATGTTCAGTCTCAAACAATACCTCCATGCCACATTTTCCAAGTGGACACCCACTGACAACTGGGGATCAACAGGTAGGGCTATTCCCCGAAAAGGGAGCCCCATCAAGAAATAGACATCCTCCCTCACCGAGAATGTCAAATTTTCTCCCCGCATAATGAAACACTCTATATCAGTGTTCCACATCGAGATTAAATACTGCAACAGGTACTCCTATGCCCTTATCAGTGGGCAGTCGAAGAACTTCAGCAACCCACAGGCTGGAAAAAGTATTTGAATTCCTGACTCATCACTCACTACCTCCCCGAGGTTCTCCTACTCCCTCTCTCTCCAATGGACTGACATACTACATTGATCCCCTGTATTCACACAAACAACACTTGATCAACCATCATCATCATTCAGAAAAAAAAACTTCAAAAAATACAAGTTTTCCAAACCCCCCATCTTTGCCTCATGTGCGTGGTTGTCACCCCCACAAGCGTGCACATATGTGTGCATGTTCTTTTTGCAGTTACACATCAATGCAAATATATCGAAGAAACAGATGCACATCTGTCACACCCATAGGCGCAAATTCATGCACATTTGTTTGCTACACACTTGTGCACTAGTGTGCAGCTGTGTGAGAAACAGTTGTGCAGAGTGCACAACTGTACTTCGAACATGTGCACATCCAATGCGCACCTGTTTTCCACACTCACATGCCCCCATGTGCAGCTTTCTTCAACATAGACGTGCACATTAGCGCAGGTATCCTTTGATCGCCTGCGCACTTGGGGGGGGCACCCTTAGAAAAACCCATAGTACGTCCATCCGTACAACCATGCCTGGAAAAGAAACCCTAACTACTATGAAGGAGGATGAGACCACTAACCTGGCTCTCGCAAATCTTATATTGGCTAGTTTGAACTCCCAAAATCTCCAAATCTCCTCTAAAAACCTCTCGTCAACTAACTATGGAAGCAGGTACAACTGAGGTGGCATTGTGGGTCCCACAGCTATATATAGTCCATTTTTCCAAACTTCCATGCTCAATTACAGGAGCTTGGAGCATCCATTTTTAGATCTATCTTCATCCACTAGATCAGGATCCCACCACCTACAGAGTCACATTCCCCAGGTCACCATCCATCCTCAGCCTTGGGGGATCATTTTTCCCACATCACACCCAGGTACACATGCTCATGTTCAAAATTATCGAATAGATGTTATATGTTCTTTATCTTCAAATATTGTTCACATTGGGTATTTGGTTTTCATGTGTGTAGGTACATGGTCACCACAAACCAATGCATCCCCTTCAGGTATATGATCGACACTGGCATGTAATCATTCCCTCTAAATATCAATTTCATCTCCCAGTCACACCCTCTGACATTGGCTTGTAGGATCCTCACATCTAGCTCTGCAGTACTATCACCTCCATTCTATTTCGATACTATCACTTGGTAGCACTCTCCCCTACATGATTTTTCCCATTCATAGTCCCATTTAGAACTTTGACACTCATGTTGTTTTCACCCCCTAGGGATGGGAGTCCCAATAGCCTTATGCATGTTTGAGAGTCAGCCACATACTCCTTCTCCTCATTATGCTAGCTTTCCCAATGGACTCCCAGGATATCTCCCCATGGTTATTGTTTGACTGCACCTCCACAGTATCATTAACCCTCCATTTCATCCACAATCAGTTTTCCCATATGAAGATTTCCCTCCATTCATTTACCTCATACATAAACCTACCCATGGGGCCCCCACCCTCCACTAGTTCTCCACGCAACTTGCGCCCTCACATTCCAAGCCATCTTGCACCAAGGCACCTGTTTTGTAGTGTCCCCGAGGCTGAGCCCCGATGTAAACCATGCTCTGAAAGAGATTGTAAATATGTTCTATAGGCTGGTGAGCCAAGTTTTGTATAAGTTGTAGGCTTATGAGTTTTGTTAGGCCAGGGAGCCTAAGTGTTGAAGGCCAGGAGCTTGTGATATACTTGTATGTATGCAGGTCAATTAATAAAATATAAATACTGTCGGTGCAGGCCGACCACAATGAAAGAGTGATGGGGGACTGAGCGTCAATAGAATGGGCAAGGGATTAGGGGATGAAAGGTGGGGAAAAGGGGCTGAGTGCTAAGCCTAGGGGCTTAAGCCTGGGAAATAATATTTTAATATTATTTCAAAAAGAGACATGTGCATTTCTATTTATCCTAAGTTCCTGGCAAGGGAGGGAACGTGCAAAGGGATGC
>ML808814.1:24834-61862 GCA_009831015.1 Picea engelmannii
TGTATTTTAAATGTGTTTAATTGTGCTTAAATGCATGTGGTTATATTGGCCTGTGTTTATTATTGACAGAGTGTACAAAATATTACAAGAGCGCGCTAAACCTCTTGGTTCCTTGAAAAGGTACATTACAAATTGGTATCAGAGCAATTGGCACATTACAAATTGGTATCAGAGCAATTGGCACGTTACATGTTTCTATATCTTCACACTTATCCGAAATTATTCTTTTTTCATTTGGTAGTTGTACAAAGTCTTTGTTTCCAGCATTTACATAGTTTTTTTATAGCCCTTGGCGACTTTCTTTTTCTCGGCAAAGCAACCCATGTCGCCCTTGGAAACCTTCTTTTTCTTGGCAAAGAAGCCCATGTCGCCCTTGGTTGGGGAATTCATTACTTTCTACTCTTGTTGACATCGTCTGTAAACCATGAGTATCCCACAATCCATATACCCCTGATCTCTGAGTTTTTCCACTTTGCCATGCCTCTGGCACAATTTAACCCACGTCTAGTCGTCCCCCTGATGCTAGATCCAGTTTCACAGTTGCAGCCACTCACACTTCACATATATCCCCAACCAAGGGAAGTATTGAGTCTCACCACATCTTGACTTAATCCATGTACCTCATCAGTTCTTGATCTCATCCAGTGGATTTCATGAAGCCATTTTCTTCTTGGAGTCGTGTCTCCTTTTTTGTCGACATCAGCATAGTTCCTAGAAGGGAGACAATATCTTGACTCTCATTACCTTTACAATGAGGAGTCTCGGACAACCTAGAGAGAACCATCATTTCTCTTTGTTGTTGTTGACCCCCATAACATTCAACATCAACACAGTCTCATGTTATGGTGGGTCTTACTATGTGACTATTGCAATTTTTTTTTACTCGTCGAAGACCTCTGAATTTGCTAGGCCATCAATGCCTATGAGTCATAGACACTTCTTATAGGTATATTTTTCTTTGTTCAGAGTATGTTCACCATCAAAATTTTCCACTACCATTATCAAACCACCCCGGAGGGCACTGTAGTTATCTACCTCAACATACCACTTCAGTTACTATCATACATTTTTGAGTTACATGACACGAGCATGGGGCATGCCCGCCTCGTTTGTATACAAATTTTATTTTCCCTGCCTAGATAAAGGTTTGGGTCCCACAAGTTCCCCTCTCCCTCTGACGGGTCACTCTTGCATTTCCTCCCCACACTCTTTCTTACAATGGTACTCTCAGTAGAAAAAACATTGATGTATTTTGGCTATGTGTATGCTCCTAACCTCACACATCAAGGGGCATCTGTTATCACTGAAATTTCGTCTGCAAATGGTCACAGGAATCCAGCATCTCCAAACACCTATTAGTTCATTCATAGCCCTAAAAATACCTTTCCAAAGGGCACAAAAACTATACAACTAGTTATAAAATTGACATGCACAGAAACACTACAGGAAGCATGCGTAGGCCAAAGAAGCCAAAAGAGCGCACATGCACCTGATGCATGACTGTGTACAAAAAAATCCATGCACTCCTATGAATGGTGCATTTATGGTTCTTTTCGTCCCCTCACCCACTTCTGGTTCAGCTCCCAATTCGACTTGACCCTCAAATCCAAGATGAATCTACATAGGGGGTTGGTCAAGGACCCAAGGGTGCCCTAAAGGGCCCCTTGTTCACACTAAAGACCGATTGGATAATGCCTCAAAGATTTTGTATAAAAAGAGGCCATGGGTGCACTATGAATTCAAGAATCTCATTGTATTGTTATGTTTCCTCTATTCTCCTACAAGGAACCTTTTTCCTTCTTGGAGCATACTAGCATCATCTCATTAAGCTATTCACCTCACCTCTTGAGCGAATAAGCTTGGATTTCTTCACCATTTACTTTCTAGTTTGTCATTTGTAATAAGTGATCCCACATAGGGGACTCACGACCCCTCCCTAGGAGGAATCTGGGATCCATAATTCCCCCTTTGTCTTTGGTGTTTTCCCACTAATATAATTTCTCCATTGGTGGCATGAATATTGGTCAATTGTTTGATTGATTTTGGTTCTAATTTCCTTATGCATTTTAGTTTTGTTTCTTTAGTTATTCTTAGATTATTTGTTTGTTTATTTCATGTGATTAAGTCAATTGATTCATACACTAACCTTTGTCCTGTCTAGCAGGCCCAACTAGACTTGCAAGTGTTCCTCTTTTTCTCATTCAAGTGGCGAAAATGATACAACAATCTTGTTCAATTCCAGCAAACTCTGGGAGAAAATAAGAGCGATGATGCATATCATCCCAAGGTTTTTCAGAACCATTCATGGACTTGCTGATATATTCATCCAAGGGAAAAGTCTCATCAAAGAAGTCATGTGAACAAGATGAAAAAGTGGCCCACATGAGCTCAAGAACAATATCCTCCTCGTTCGTCTGCGAGGTAATAGGATCAGGATCGACGGAAGAGTCAAAAACATATTGATATGCTATCTTTGTTGTAAATAGTGGCATGGCCATTCCAGGATTTGATTGACATTCACAAGATGCATTCGAGGAAGGTAGGGTCCAAGGATCGTTAAAATAGGAAGTATGGAAATGAATGAACCTCTCTGACGAAACGGGCCTACTAGACATGGCATAAATATGGTTAGTCTGTACCATGAGGTCGAAGGTACCCATAAGGGATGAATACATTCTAACACCGATATTCTTAGTTGTCAGGTGAGAATTGTTGACCACGGGGATCGACGGTCAAATAGATTCACTGGAGCTAACATACACAAAGGCCAATTTATTGATCGTCACAATCTTCCCATCATGAGGAAAACAAAAAGTACGGAAGATGGACATTACGATGGAAGTAATAGCATCAATCCAATTATGTCCTAGTAACAAGTTATAATCGAGGGGTGCATCAACCACCTCGACATCCACCTCTACCATCTTCCCACCTAACTAGACTGGAAAGGTAGGAAGAATATCGTGAGGGTGGAAGGAAAGACCATCAAAAGAAGTCAACATAGTTGGAGACTGAGAGAGAGTCAGAGAGCCAAGGGATTTCCAACAGACCAGTGATATGACACATGTTGCAATGCCTTCATCAAAATCAGTACACTTTATGGTATACTTTGAGTAACCCACTTAGATTTGGAATGCCACATGGTAAGGCAAGAGAGGCTTCACATCTGTGATGTCAATCTTGATAACTTTCGAGCCACTGGGATCTAGAGCTCCTAACACATATAGAAAGGAATTCCTCTGTGAAGGACATGTCTAGATTACCTTCAAAGCCGACATCGCACAAGGGGTTTGACCCAGGTCCTCAACAATAGAGTAATTTTGTGCGGCTCTAGCATTAGGATTGTGGGCAGAGTGCTTGAGTACTCCTTTCGGAATACGAGGTGATGGATCTAGTTTCTTGATTTGTAATGGCGTCTATGGAGGAGGAGGAGACTCTAAACCAGGTATAGTTTGTGTAAATCTATAATTGCAATATCGGGTGGCTACATTAACCTCATATTTGACCATATTGATGCATAAATGGTCACCATCTTGGGTCAGTGGGTTTTGACTCCCACTCGCCACATTTTCGGCATTTGAGGAGCTCGAGGCCTTATGTTGGTTATGTGGAAAAGGATTCGTCAACATGACGGGCGGTAGAGATAAGAGCCTCATAGCTTCCACAAGTTTGGGGCATAAATGATTAAGGTGATTATCTGTACAAAGATTACATAGAAACTTCACCTTACGCCTTTATTTATTTCCCTCACCAGCACTATTATCTATCTTCTCATTACTACCATTATCCTTGGGTTTATTATTATTCTTCCCACCTTTACGATTATTATTACGTCCCTTCTTTTTATTCTATCCTGATTGTTATTTACCATTTGGGCTAGTTGACGATTGCATGGAATGTACATCCACCGAATGAGTGGGATTGGAAGACATAGATGAAGTTGTCCCTCCTGCAAACTGGTTTAGAGACAACTCTTTCAAATGGCTTGTCATCGAGTCTGCGTATTTCACATTGGAAGATCCTACAATTCCATCATCATGAGGCTCGAGCTTTTGTCTAGGGTCATAGTTTGACCTCGGTGCGTCAAGAAGAATCTCTTATAACATCCCAGATTGAGAATATATAATATCTAATTGTTGGGATTTAAAAATCACTTCTTCCTCAGATGTAACCCCAGATGTAGCAACATCCTTCGAGATAGGAGGTTGTAGATATTTAAGGAACCACTCTAGTAGAAATTTTGGAGGTATGAAGGTCTTTATAAACCTCTTCCATCTACGCCACTCCTGGATGTGATCTGAGATATGAGTGGCTTTGTCCTAGCATAAGGTCGACAAAAGTTCTAGGCCAGCATCATAACGAACCAACAATTGGAAGTGGTTAATGAAGACTAAAACCATCTGACTGAAGGTCCCGTATGCCCCCATAGGTAGCTTGATATAACATTTCACGGAAAACCCCATGAGTGTGCATTGAAACAATCTTAACTGAATGGAATCATCATTAAGGGAATTCAAAGAGCACCATGGGTGAGGTGGTAACATGATCACTAGGATCTGTGCCATTCTTTCCTTCGAATTTTGGAATATCCAAAGGAAGCTTGGTGGGAATAGGGGGCCATGTAGGATCATGACACACAGGTTCATTCATCAACTTAGACAAGTCTGGTAGATTGTGCATGGCCAGAAAAGGGAGATAGGATTGTGGCATTTGGCCCCAAACTCCCTGGAAATATTATGGTTGGGGGATTGCAGCCCATCCAGGGTTCTGGTAAGAACCATGTCCCTATCCGAGATTGTAAGACCCTCCTTCGGGATGATTCATAAGGGGTTGTTTGGGAATCATTCTAGTAGGAATGTTCAGATGAGGGTTATAAAAACTGCCCCCAGCTGGAGTGGACTCGGGTTGGGGGTTTCCCAAGGTATGAAAATAACCTCCTCTGGGTGTGAATCCAGAGGATAAAGGTGGATTTGTCATGCCAAACGTGGTTTTTGGAATCGACACTGAGGAGGTGAGTGTAAAGGATGGAACTTGAGCAGAAGCTTGTCCGCTAGGTTGGTTAGTCCATCCAGAAGAAACAAGATTAGACCTGAGATTAAAAGGAGGAAAGACTCCCATGGTAGAAGTCATTTGAGGGACATGAGTTCCACCAAATGAGAATGGAGTATAAAGAGGAGTTGTGCCCCCAAGTCCAGTGCTAGCATTAGGGTCAGCGGCTGGGATGGAGTTTTATAACTGTGAAGTAAAATTCGGCATACCATAGGAAAAGGGACTAGAGGCCATAGGGATGGACTAAATATTATATCTCGGTGAATGGCCAAGAGACCCAAAATGGTTCATCACAATAGGTTGTGTATTCACTATAGGAAGGGAAATAGTGATGATAGTTGACTCTGGTACTACAACCATTGTGGTTGAAGGATTCGAAGGGGTACCATTAACTATAGTAGGTGCGGGAGTCGAAGGGCTCCTAGTATCTTGATGACTCGGTTCAGTACTCATCCTTGTATAATAACAAGCCTGATAATTGAAGGTGTGTGTACCATGTTTAATAACTCTACACCTTTTAGAAGGCAAAGACTCAAAATACAGTGGTAACTGTAACAAGCGGTGAGACCTGTGGGGAAGTTGGTCTGGCTCCACAATTACTCAAGACCCAATATATAAAAAAACAAATCCTAATCCCAACTAGTAACCAAAGATAACACCAAAAATAATCAAATGGCCAATATGCACACAAACAGGATAAATTGGCTAAAAGGGAACTCCCTCTCTAAAGTAGGTATGCCTCTCCCAAGAGGGGCCTGAGACTCCACTGCTAAAGATTGGAGGAAACATAATCAGTTATAAGGGCCCTCATGGGATTAAAAACTAGTTGGTAAGATCCCCCTAGAGAGGTATTCCTCCATAAATGTTGTGTGTTGTTCGACCCTTATCTGACCTAGGGTACCTGCAGAATAACCCCTGCAAGTAACCTATGTGGTACCTAATTCAAGAAACTAAGCAACCACAATATAATTGATGCACAGATGAACAGTCATAATTTAGTTCCACCGTATGGACAGGGTATCAAAGCTCAAAACCTTGAAAGCACCACCTCTCACGGAGGTAAGGGCACTAGCAAGATCCCCATATACGAATAGATCCCCATAAATATATATGACGCTAAGAAAGTATCGGGGGGATATCCCTTCAACTGACCTCAAGCGACCTCTTGCTTAACTCTAGTGTAAGTGAAGCCTCCTAATAATACCGATTATACAATGGATTTATCCACTCCCTTAGTCAGACACATATGTTGATTTAATATCCTTGGAGAAGTTTACTCACAAAATCCTATTCCAAGGCTCTAAATCCTAAGCTAGTTTGTGCACCCTGGAAAATAAAATCGTTACTAATCAAATTTAAATTATAGCATTAATTTTAATGACCTTGCTTACTTAAAAGGTGTGGTCATGAAACTAGTGATGTTATGACTCAGAAAGTAAAATAAATGAGTATGAATACAATGCAAAGTCCTAACTTCAATTTCCAATAAATGATATGCTTTTCAAAAATGCAATTTTCGATTCAATTCTGTATTTATGAATAAAATGCAATCTTTCTTTACATGCACTAGGATCAATGAAAAATACTCAAGAGATCAAAATGCCAATCAATGTAAAATGACTAATATTTTTGTATTTTCAATATAAGAGAATGAAAATGCAAGGATTGTAAAACATCTTGATATAAAGACTCTAATGTGTATAGACAGAGACAACCCAAGTAGGATATCAAGGAGAAAAACACCCAGCCCAAGGTGCAAGGAAAATCAAAATGAAAATATGATGAGAAATCCACCGCCCAAAAATTCAACCAAAGATAGGTTTCGTGTCATTCCACAGACACTTAACCGTCACCATAGAGACCCAAGAAGACTCATCAATCATCAAAACCTACCCAACAATCAAGCAACAAAGGTTGATCTATGCGATTGTTCAAGAGAAAAGTGCATATGTACGCATCTTGCAGGAGTACAGCTCACGCATGTACGCAATTGTCAAGCCAAAACCCGCGTATATGTGTCAAAACATAGCTAGGCTAAGTAGAAGGCTAAGAAACTCAGACTCAGAGTGAACAGAGGTTGTCAAGCAATCATATGACAAGAAACTCAATATGAACGAGAGAAATCTAAAGGGAACAACACTCCAAACCCCGAAAAATAAGATTCTATCCCCATTATGGTCATCAATTATGTTACGAGGAAAATCTCTTTATGGCTAGGGGTAAACCACAACAGATGGAAATGACAGAAAAAATCAACTCTAATCTCAAGTATGCTATATAAAAAAATATGCTAGCAAGACAAGATAAAAGTTATACCTTGTCCATACGTTCGATGAAGTCCATCGTTGAGCACTTGACCCAAAGCAATATACTTGTAACTAGTTGTCAACAACCAAGCAACACAAGCATATGGTGATAATATATAGTTTTATCACATTTGATAGTAGAATCATTCAACATTCATAAAAAATACGCCCATGGAGATATTAATAGGACGAGAAAAGAGTATTTCTATTAAGATATAATAAGTAGAAGTGAATGATTTACAAACTTTTTTGTCGGCATGGTTCAGAACCGAGAAACTAAGTTCCTTCCATTTGGGCTTCCACCACTTCAATCCTCCACAAAAGGTAAGCTCATATAAGAGAGACAATGAAGTTCTTAATCAATAAGAGAAGAGCTTGGGGGTTGAACAATGTGTTCAGACTTAAAGGACAAAGGGATGTAGACTCAATGTGAAGTGAATGATTTCTCCAGAGAAACTTTTCTCTCAAAGTTGAATTCTTTCTCCCCTTTTCCATAGCTCGTATTTGGCCCATTTATATCCTTCAAGTGAAACTGAAGGGATGATTCATAACATTTCCAGTATATGGAAGGTTAAGGATCATTGATCTCGTGACGTGACATGGAAACCCAACACCATTTTTTTATTTTGGGCACATTTATCGATGTACGCAGGTTGTAGTGGTGCAACCTGCGTACATGCATGTTGTAATATAGGCAGGGTGCGTATATGTGGAAAAATCATGTTTTTATCTCTGGGATTTGAAAAAAGGGACTTCAAGTCTGCATAGGGAAATGAAAAAGGCCTTCTTTGCAATATTGCATGGTGTGATGCAAATCTTGCTATAACAACGTGGCAAGGTTGATGCAGAGGTGTGACTAGGACAAAGGGAACCTTATGATGAGTCGAGATGAAACTAGACCGTACGACACCCCTATGTGACAAAGACACGTGGAACTCGAGACTGGCATCTTCATTTACTCATGTTATTCGGAATCGGGGACTTTTCCTTAGTTAATCAATCTAATAACATATCCTACCTTGCCGACACTAAAAAGTGTCAAGGATCGGTGATCGATGATAAGCTTACCCAAGTGTTCCTGTATTAACTCTCTCAAAAATATCCCAATGTCAAAAGTGCATCAAGGATTGACGATCGAAGATGCGTTAACACGGAAATTTTTAGGGATTTAACTCTTTGATATTTCTCCGACCCCAAACCAAAGTATCTGTCATTGACTATCATGGTTTTATCATGGCTCATGTCAAAGTTTAGTACTCTCTTATTCTATCGACGCCGATGGTGATCGACTATCTCCTGAAACTACATGGAGAGTTACTAATGAAAACTTATTCCGCCTTTTACTGACGTTGATGGTGCATCAATGATCGATGATTATTAATGACTGTGTGGCCACTTTATCTTCTTGGATTTTTTCGATGCCGAACATAATCGCGTTTGTCACAATGTTAGGTGTAGATTATAAGTTAAAATGCCAAGTTCTTTTAGACACAAGGTTTCATTTAACAAGTTCAAAACAAATTCGATTTGATTGATAAGAGTCACGAAAACACAAAATAACCACCCCTCCATATTGAACTGAATTCAGACATTAAAAGAAAACAAGTGGTACCCAAAAGTGACAGAATTTGAGAAAAAAACTTTTAGGGTGTGTTGAGTGCATAACACTGTCATTAGTAGTCTTTGAAGGATATGACCAAAGTTTTCCATCATCTCATTCCTTTGTCACATGAGAGATTCCTCGAGCAACATCTTGAAAGGATCTCATGGTTTTTCATCTCTCTTTTCTTCTTCCATGGGAGTTCACTTGGGTTGGCGAGAGCAGTTGTCCTCAAGCGAAACTAGTTCAAGACCCAACTCTCTATACCTTGACCTCGTCAGGGATCTACTCTGAGAAATGACAAGGAGCAACCTGCTTTGATACCACTGATCCGAATTATTTTGAGAACGACATGCAGACAAAAATATAATCGATATATAACAATGAAATATTCATAGATAATGCAGAGAACATATAATTAATGAAAAACAAATTCTATTAATGAACAAGAGAGAAAAAAAATTGTAGAACACAAACTACTAGAATGGGGTAGCATATCTCTGAAAAGAAAGATATGTTGGTTATGATTCATTCACAACAATATTTACATCACACTCTATTTCATGCTTAAAGGGCCTCCTTCACCTCAATTATATATGAGAGAGTGAGAGGAGAATAATTCCCATGATGCATGTGGGATAAATTGGACTAAGTTTATAAAATGCCATAGGCATGTAAAACACTAGGAATTCATGAGCGGTCACCCAGCCTGTTAGCCCTTGGTCATGTATTAAGGAAGAAATTGAAGATTAAGGAAGAATAAAGAAAAAGTATGAAGTGCGCGGAAGGCACACAAACCGAGGAAGGATCTAAATGGTTAAAGAAACATAAAAGAAGGAACAAAGTAAAGGAAAGCAAGTCGTTGAAATAAAATATCAAGGAAGACAAAGCAACAAACAAGATATATCATGGACAAGTCAGCAAGCAGAAGAAGACAATAATGGGTTCTTTGGAGCACCTCACAGAAAAGAAGGAAGAACAAGTCGGCGAAGTCCTTAAAATGAGGGTTATGTGAACCTAGGGTTTTGGCAATGTGGATCTAGGGTTTTGGCACCTGGGATTTGGTCTAGGGTTTTCTAAGAGTCATGGAATGTATAAATAGATGTCTAGAAGAGTTGAGAGGAGAGGTGTAATAGTGGTGTTGAGATGTAAGAGTGTTATGTTTTAGGGAATTCTTGTATTTTGGATCTTTAGTTGGGTGCGAACATTTGCTCTGCAACTAGGTGTGTAGGGATAGGGAATAAAGAAGAAGAGAGAGAATGATCTGTATATGAGTGCACAGATAGAATTGTATATTTTCATCTATTCTATTAATAAACACAATTTTGTGGACGTAGCCCTAGGGAGAGGGTGAACCACGTAAAATCTTGTTGTTCTATGTGGTTGATGCTTTGTTATTTGCTATCTTTTACACTCTTATTGCACTGTTATTTTTCCTATTGAATATAAGAAGATACAACTAACTTCACGAAGTTAAGCTTAATATTGTGAAGAATCTCTAGGTTATGTTGCATTGTTGTTTTAAAATCATCTTGCATTTCCTCTGGTTGTAGACACTTGTGTCCTGCAAACCCCTATTGCTACTTCAGGTGATAATTCATCTACTTCGTAGGTGTTTCTGTAAGGGTCAGTAGTTAGGTTTTGTTGGTGCGTTGTTAGAGTTGAACTATGGGTTTTCCCCTGTGCCAAAAAATGGTTCTGTTGTTGGGACCGGGATCTTCTTGAGGGAATGCCAAGGTGGTTTCCATCGAAGACATAGATTCATAATTGGATAGAAGAACAAGAAATGGACTTCTTCGTAGCTCAGAACAAGAACCCTAGCATTAGTACAAAAGATTGGTTGGGAAGGTACATCTTTATTGGTGTGCACGAGATTTTCTTTGCAGGAGTTCATCAGGAGTTGTATGAGTGGTTATCCAGACTACTAGATACTCAGTTTGAAATTAGATCTAGACCACCTGTGGTTTGGACATCGACGTTGATTAAGAAAGTCAAGAAATTTGATAACGTTGTGTCAAAAGCAGTGGATATCTGGTTTGAAAACACTATTGGAGGGTACATTATTGAGTTTTCTATTGATAGAGTGGAATCATATAGTCAAGCAGAGAGGTATTTCTTCAAGGGACCTAGAGGAAAGTTTCTACACTTTTTGAAGTTGAAGATTAAGATTCTATTGCATGAGAATAATATCTTGAAGATACAATAATCAGTTGGATTTTAAATCTAATGTTCAAGAATTCAAATAGTGATAGTGACACAGAGGTTGGACACACGCACAGTGGGAGATCGTTCAGAAAGATTCCTCTTGTGAACCTGTTTAAGCAAAGTTATGGTCCATTAGCACAAGACGAAGGATTCTATAGTGGAGAAGAAGTAGAGAAATCAGACGAAGAGTATTCAAATTCCGCAGGGGCATAGAAAGTAGAGACTGAAGAACCTCGCCGAGAAGAACCAGGAACTTCAGGTATTGCACCTACTGTTGAAGTAAGTAACCAGAGTAATCAAAGCACTCAGAGTACGATCACAAGCAGTCTAAGAAACCAAGTAAAATCAATGGCAGAGGAAATGAGGTTACCTATTTTTAGAGGATGTGGATCTGAGGATTTTGAGCAACACTGGTTCTTATGAAAATCCATGTGGACCATTCAGCAAGTCACCGACGAAGCTGTTAAGAGAGATCAATTTATTACTACTTTGAGAGACCGTGAACTGAGTTGGTATATGAATTGTTTGTAATCATGTGTACAACCTAAAATGTTGAATGACATTAAGACTGTGTTGAGTGTAGAGTTCAAGAAGCCTAATTTGGAGTCGCAGTGCATTACAAAGTTGAAGGAAATCAAGAAGAACATGACTTAACCAGTTTGGGAATTTGATCAGAGTTTTAAGACCTTGACAGGTCGTTCAAGTTTTCAGATTCCAGACAAACAACATAAGGAATGGTTCATTGTTTCCCTCTTTCCACACATTAGAGTTCCTTTAATGAAACATAAGGTTTCTTCATAGGCTGAGGCATTAGATATTTCCATGAAAATAGAAGCAACCTCTGTAGGAGAATCCAGTATAGGTATGAGTCATATTTTGAATCAATTAACTAGTTTATCTTTACAGGACGAAGACATGAAGAAAGACAAAGGAAAAGAGAAAAGAGAAGACATATGGTGTATTAGATGTAAAGCAGAGGGATGTGACAAAGATCTTTTTCCTTTATTTAGTGAATACTTGGCCTCTAGATCCCCTAACCCTTTAAAGAAGACTATGTTACCATGGTACAAGGTATGTAGAACTAGACATCACCCTGGTGAATGTTATTATATGAAGAAATATGTCCAGACTCCCACTAATCTTTATTGTACATTCTGAAAATCTATGGGGAATGATGAGAGGGATTATAGGGATTATGACCGCATGCATGAAAGGTCAAGGGATGCATATATAATTCAAGGATAATTACATCTAGAAGGAAATGCTATGCAGTTCAATTCCCCAGGAAGAGGAAGCTTCACCCCTCACAGTGGATTCAGAGGAAGAGGATGAGGAGGAGGCATGGGTCGAGTTCAAGGTCATATTATTTTCTATAAATATGCCTAGCTAGGTCATTTGACAAGGGATTGTCAGAAACCTTATACTACTTGCAGATATTGTTATTCATTTGACCATATCATCGAAGACTTTCTAGTATTGTTAGCTAAAGTTTAGGAAAGAGAAGGTGGAAACCATCAAGTCCAGAAAATAACAGCTGAACCTCGCGATCAGGAACCTAGATTCGCTATTATTACTAGAGGAGGCATTGTCAAAGGAGAAGATAGGGTGACTCCAGGAAAGACCACAGATGGATCAGGGATCAGAAGAACTTCAGAGAAGGCACCATTGTTTGATCCAAGGAAAGAAAATCATACTTTTGAAGAAGCAAGAAGAGAATTTGTAGGTGACCATTCTTCTTCATCTAGGGAACAATCAGAAGTAAGGGAATGTGAAATACTTCTAGGATTTGATCAGTCTGCCCCACCTAGACAAGGAAAAGAGGTAAGCAAGCTCATGGACTTCTTGTAAACTTGTATTGATTTGATTAAATATGAAAGAGTTGTGGAGGAACTACAACACCTGATAAGACAATAAAAAATTGGAAGAGTAGATCCTCTATTGAGTAGAGTTATGAATCAAATATCTAGAAAAGGGAGGACAAGCAAGGAATTTCACCTTAGTGCTCATATTGGAGACTATGACATGGACTATGTGGTCCTCGGCCTAGAATCAGAATTAAATGTTATGACGAAGAAGACTTGGGCATTGATGGGAAAACATAAATTGATTTACTCTCCTATTAGACTCGGGATGGATAATCAATAGGTGGTGATCTCCTTTCGAAGACTAGAACATGTCCCTATGGACATTGAAGGAGTGAGGACATTTGCAGACTTTGAAATGATCGAGATTGTTGATGATAGTTGTTCATATCCTACGTTGTTTGGTATAGTTTGGGATTTCGACAATTTGACTGTTATTGACCTGAAAAAGAGAAGAATGACATTTGATGGTCAGGGCCTTAGGTTCATTGCACCTCTTGACCCCGATGAAGGTCACATATACATAGAACATTTCAGAGAATAAGACCACTCCTATGAGCTAGAGAACATCTATAAACTGATAGTAGGAAAACAAGATTATATTAATCCTACAGTAGATGGAAATATAAGTTGGCGAAGTGAAAGTGCATGCTCATCAGATTCAGAAGAAGCATTGGAAAATTGGCAGAACATAATGTATGATGTCTCTATGCGGAGGTATGGCAGATTGACTAAGGCAATCCGTTGGATTGGCACAGAAGTAAGTAATCTTCCTACATTTGATGGATTGAATAATTTAGAGACATTTATATTTGAATTTGAAGGAATTGTACCAATACAAAAGAGGTTTTTGGCACTAGATGAAGCCTTGAAAGCAATGCCAGCTCGATGGTGGGGAACACACAAGAATAACATCACATAGTGGGTACAGTGTCACACCTTGTTGACAATGTGCTTTTTAGAACTAGTTGAAGGTTGCGAAGTTCAATACATAGGTCAGAGTTGTCCTAAGGACCATGTGAGAAGTTGTGAGGAAGCCTGGAGTAGCATTCCTAAAGAATAGTGGGTACATAATTTCATTAACACCTTAGATACTACGCCTATCAACTGGTATCTTCAAGTAGAATTGTGCTTAATCACTACAGATTGGTATGGTATGACCCATAAATTTATAGATATGTTCCTATTTGAAAGTCAGTACTCTACAGTAGATTAGGATTTACAAATTGTAAGATAGAAGGTCTTTGAGGAGGCACCTAACCCCCCTCTTGAACAAGAAGAATATGAATGGATTGTTCCTCTTCAATGGTTACAAGGTTGTTATAATATTAATGTTGATGAGGATGATGACCCTAGTAATGTGAAAATTTTAGAGACTGAAAGACAAAGAAATATAGAAGGGCCAGGGATTAAATTACCTTTTGTTGGGAAACCTATTAAAATTAAGAAGGTTAATATTGGAACAGAGCAAGCACCTAAGATGGAAAATGTTGGAGACTATTGGGATGATTCTACTATTGGTAAGATTACAAAACTATTGCATGAGTATCAGGACTTGTTTCCAACCAAGTTCACGGACATGAAGGGCATTAAAGGGCCCATGGGAGAAATAAATATTTCTTTGAAAGAAGATGAAAGTCATGCCAAGAAGAGGCCTTACAGACTGAATCCTAAGTACAATCATAAAGTTAAGATTGAATTAGATATAATGATGGAAGCGGGAACTATAGAACCAGTCGAAGAATCTGAATGGATCGTCCCTGTGGTGGTCCAAGATAAGAAGACATGAGAAATCAGAATTTATGTAGATCTAAGGAAATTGAATGATGCATGTTTACATGATCCATTTCCTACACCTTTTACTGATGAAGTTATAGATAATGTAGGAGTAAAGGAAGTTTATTTATTCACAGATGGATTTTTAGGCTATCACCAGATTAGAATTGCTAAGGAGGATAGACATAAGACTATATTTGCAATAGAATGGGGTTCTTTTCAGTATATTGTGATGCCTTTTGGTTTGAAGAATGCACCAACCATATTTTCCAAGGTGGTGGTCGAAGCATTTAAGGAATTTTTGCATAATGTTTTGGAGGCATACTTTGATGACTGGACCATTTTTAGTCTATTGAAAGAGCTTATTGAATGTTTGAGATTAACGTTGGATAAGTGCAAGCAATGTCAGATTGCCCTGAAATTGAAGAAGTGTATTTTCTTTTCACTTTTTGGAGTGTTTTTAGGACACATTGTGTGTAAGTAGGGGTTTTTGGTAGATTCTTCCAAGATTGGTATCATTGTTGATCTACCTCCTCCTACTTCGGTTAGACAACTGTGCACTACATTGGGACACACTGGATACTAAATTTTTTTTATTAAGGGTTGCGCACATATAACAACGCCTATGGAGAAGATATTAAAGAAGGATAGTAAGTTTTAATGGATAGAGGAATGCCAACAGAGCTTCGACAAATTAAAGCAGAAATGGTCACTGTGCCTATTTTGGTTTTTCCATATTGAAGGAATTCCATGTTCATGTCGATGCTTCATCCATTACATTAAGAGTAGTTTTAGCATAGCCAGGTGCAAGAGATATTGACCACCCTATAGCCTTTGCTAGCAGGAATATTTCTACATCTGAAATGAATTATACTACCACTGAAAGAGAAGGCTTAGCTATGGTATATGTGATGCAGAATTTTAGAAACTACTTGTTGGGAGGACATTTTAAGATGTTTACTAATCATTCTGCATTGAAGTACTTAGTCAAAAATCCATTGTTGGGGGGAAGAATATGTAGATGGATATTATTATTCCAGGAGTATGAATTTGAGATTGTGGTCAAGTAAGGAAGAATGAATAAGGGACTTTCCTGACTTTCCTAACCACTTATCCAGGTTAGAACATGGAGAGGAACCTACCAATTTAGATGATACACTACCAGATGCATAGTTTTTGGCCATCAGGAAAGTTGATGATCACTTCTCTGAGATAGTCCACTTCCTGTCCACAGGAATGGAACCTAGTGAATATACAGTTATTCAAAACAAATAGTTGGTAGTCTGCACTGCAGATTTTCAACTTATAGCTAAACAGTTGTATAAGATGGGACCAGATGAGATCTTAAGAATATGTTTTATGGAGTCAGAAAGACCATTGATTCTTGCAGAATCACATGAAGGCATCGTAGGATGAAATTATATAGGGAAAGGAACAACACAGAAAGTTCTCAGAGATGGCCTCTAATGGCCTACTTTACATAAGGAATACTACAGAGCCTGTGAGGTATGCCAAAGCATAGGGAATCCTTCTAGAAGGGATGAGATGTCTTTAGTACCTCAGTTAACTTTATAGGGATTTGAGAAATGAGATATTGACTTTGTGGGACCTATCAACCCACCAGGGAAGTGCACAGGAGTTCGATATATCATCATTGCTACAGAGTATTTGACCAGATGGGAAGAAGAAAGAGTGGTTAAAGACTATAGTGCAACTATAGCTGTGCAGTTCATATTTTATGATATCATAACCATATTTGGATGCCCAAAGACCCTTATGAGTGATCAAGGCACACACTTCATTAAAAAAACTATTGAAGCCTTGACTCAGGAGTTCAAATTTCATCATCAGAAGAGAACACCATATCACCCATAGGCGAATGGTACAATTGAAGCTTTCAATGATATTTTGGAGACATCGTTGACTAAGATTTGCAGTGTTAATAGAGATGATTGGGATTTGAGAATTCCAGCAGTGTTATGGTCTTATCTAACTACTTGCAAAAAGATAACAGCGCGGACTCCCTTCAAGTTAGTTTATGGCCTAGAAGCAGTGGTACCTATGGAATATTTGGTTCCTAGTTTAAGAATTGCAACATTTACAGGTATGGATTAGACTTGTGTTATTCAAGATAGGCTCATGTAGTTGATAGAACTAGAGGAAGACAGGTTCATTGCACGATTTCATCAGCAGGTACAAAAAGAACAATAAAAGGCTTACCATGACAGACATATCAAGAAGAAAGCATTTAAACAAGGAGATTTGGTGCTTTATATGACAACAAGTTCATGAAGTATCCAGGAAATTTCAAGACACATTGGCTTGGGCCATTTGAGGTTGTCTATGTTAAAAAATGTGGAGTTGCATAGTTGAAGACTCTTAATGGAGAATGGAAGGATGGTTTAGTAAATGGGAGCCAATTGAAGTTGTATTGTGACAACCAGTTACCTCGCAACTCTCAATAAAAGCAAGGAATAAGGGACTAGGTACTAGGTGCAGTTGAAATTGGGTACCAGACACAGAAAATACATTCTTCACATGATAGGGAGGGACAAAGCAGAAAGCACAAGCTGCCCCGCACAGTCTGTAGTCGAAGTAATACATAGGGATCAACCCTGCAGTGACTTAGGATGATTCACATGTGAGTGTTGGGGGCATGTTGGCCCTTGGTCATGTATTAAGGAATAAATTGAAGATTAAGGAAGAAGAAAGACAAAGTATGAAGTGTGTGGAAGGCACACAAACTGAGGAAGGGTTGAAATGGTTAAAGAAGCATAAAAGAAGGAATGAAGTAAAGAAAAGAAAGTCATTGGAAGAAAGGATCAAGGAAGACAAAGAAGTAAAGAAGATAGATCATGGAAAAGTTAGCAAATAGAAGAAGACACTAATGGGTGCTTTGGAGCACCTCATGGAAAAGAAGGAAGAACAGGTCGACGAAGTCCTTAAAATGAGGGTTATGTGGACTTAGGGTTTTGGCAATGTGGATCTAGGGTTTGGGCACCTGGGCTTCGGTCTAGGGTTTTATAAGAGTAATGGAATGTATAAATAGAGGTCTAGAAGAGTTGAGAGGAGAGGTTTAATAGTGGTGTTGAGATGTAAGAGTGTTATGTTTTAGTGTATTCTTGTATTTTGGGTTTTCAGCTAGGTGCAAAGATCTTCTTTGTAGCTGGGTGCACAGGGATAGGGAATAAAGAAGAAGAGAGAGAAGGATCTATAGTTGAGTGCTCAGACAGAACTGAATATTTTCATCTATTATATTAATAAACACAGTGCTTTGGATGTAGCCCTAGGGAGAGGGTGAACCACGTAAAATCTTGTTGTTCTATGTGGTTGATGCTTTGTTATTTTCTATATTTTATACTGTTATTGCACTATTATTTTTCCTATTGAAGATAAGAATATATAACTAACTTCGTGAAGTTAAGATTAATATTGTGAAGAATATCTAGGTTATGTTGTGTTGTTGTTTTGGAATCATGTTGCATTTCCTCTGGTTGTAGACACCTATGTCCTACAACCCCTATTGCTACTTTGAGTGAGATTTCATCTACTTCGCAGGTGTTGCTGTAAGGGCTATTAGTTAGGTTTTGTTGGTTCGATGTTAGAGTTGAACACTGGGTCTACCCCTGTGCCAACACATCCCAGTACTACTCTAGCCTGAGCATGCTTAAGTGCAGAGTTATAATGGAATCTGGTGCATTAACGCTATGTTGTAGGCATGTACATAAGACCACTAGGAAATCATTACATGATGTTGTTAATTAACAAATGAAGATAACATTACATCCATTCCCCATCAAAAGGGTGAATATCATGGTTTATCAAAACCATGGGCTCAAAATGGTGATTCAATAAAAAAGGTGGATGGCCATTGAGATCCATGTGGATCCCCCGGACCCCACGAGGGGGGAATACCCCCTTAAAACCCCCCCACATGGAGGAGTGTATAGTACTTCGGGGTCTACAGTCATCATGGGGTATAAACACAACTAAAAAAAATACCTATGAATCAAGATCCACAACCAATATTCAAGTATTGCTAGTTTGAGGGAGGCATTTGTGAAACATTGTCTATGGTTCTGTAGCGATAGTGTAGAATCAACTACGGTGAAACAAGCACTTTAGCATTCTTCACACTCTAAGGTGATTGCCTTGGGTTTGTTCAAGACATGTCGGTTAGGCATAGTCCAAGTGATACTTTCAATCAATAGCCATGCCCAACTAGTAAGATCACGTCAGTGTCGTGTAGCGACTAGAATTCTTAAAAGGTATGGGACACTCAAGTGGAATGAAAGTTACAGATCCATGAAAAATGGTATTAGATTCATGTTCATATGTGGAAATTTTAGAAGTGTCTCTTCACTCACTTACACCCTTTTCATCAGAGGATCCAATGAAGTTGTGTTGACAAGGGTGTCAACAATTTGAGTGGGGGAGAATGTAAGGACCCTACTTAAGGTGCCACTCGTAGTGGCATAATGGATGGTGAAATAGGAAAACTTGGCTAAGGGTGATTGAATCGTGGGTGGTGTTGCACCTATTTTGTCACCTAAATGAGAAAAATAATGGTGTTTACAAGCCTAGTTGGGTCAGCTAGGCAAGACAACAGTAAATAAAAGGGTTAGAAAGATAAAGCATAAAAGATAATAAAAGAAATAAACTAAGAATGATAAAAACAATTAAACTATAGTGCATAAGAGCATAAGAACAAGGAACAAACAAGACTCATGCCACCAATGGAAAGAATTGTATTAGTGGAAAGAAAACACCGAAGAGAAAGGGAAACTTTGGGTTCCCTCTTCCTCCAAGGGAGGGCTCTTGGACCCCCAAATATTGAGCTCTTCTTACAAATGAGGAACTAGAATGAAATGGTGAAGATAATCCAAAGCACATTCATTATAGAGGTGATATGAATGGATAAGTGCAATGGTGCTAGAATACTCTTGATGAGGAAAGAGGATCCTCCAAGAGAATATCAACAACATAACAATACAAATGAATTCCTTGAAAATGTAGTGCACCCTTCCTTTTATATCATAACTTTGAGGCATTATTCAACTAGCTTTTAGTGTGAACAAGGGGCCATTTAAGGAACCCTTAGGTCTTTGACCAGCCACCCAGCCAGATTCAGCCAAGATTTGGATGTCAAATCGACTTGGAAGTTGAACCAGAAGTGGGTGGGAGGTCGAACAATATCATAAATGCATCGTTTTGAGGGATGTGCAGTTTTTTGCATCCACGGTCGCGCATCGTGCGCATGTGTGCTTTTTCCTACATTTATGAATGGTGCATGTGTGCGCGCTCCCTTTGTGGTCTTAGTGCATGCTAATTTTATTGCTGATTGTATAGTTTTGGGCCTTTTGGAAATGCATTTTTGGTCCATGGGTGAACTAATAGTTGTTTGGAGATGTTGGATTCTTGTAACCATTTGTGGACGAAATTTCAGTGATAACAGATGCCCCCTGATATGTGAGGTTAGGAGCATACGTATAGTCAAAATACATCAATGTTTATTCTACTGATAGTACCTATGTAAGAAAGAGTGTTGTGAGGATTATCAAGAGCGATCCATTGGAACGAGAGGGGGACCTGTAGGACCCAAGCTTTTCTCAGGGTGTGAAAAAAATAGAACTGTGTACAAACGAGGAGGGCATGCCCCATGCTCATGTCATGTACCTCAAAATATAGTGACTGAAGTTGTTGTTGGACGTAAATCACTACAGTTCCCTCCAGGGCGGTTTGATAATAACAGAGGAAAATTCTGATGGTGAACAAGATCTGAAACAAGAAGTAAGGACACCTGTGGGAAGTGTCGATAAATGTGCAGACATTGATAGTCTATCAAATTTCAGAGGTCTTCAGCTAAGCTAAAACAACTGCAATAGTCGCAAAGTAAGACCCACTGTAACATGAGATAGTGTTGAAGTCGAATGTTAAGGGGGTCAATGACAACAGAGAACAATGGTGGGTTTCCCTATGCCGTCTGAGACTCCTCATTGTAAAGGTAATGAGAGTCAAGATACGGTCACCCTTCTGTAAAATGCGTTGATGTCAACAGAAAGGGAGACGCGACTTCGTGAAGCAGAGGGATTCACGGAATCCACTTGGATAAAATCATGAACTTATGAGTAACACAGACGAAGTCTAGGAGTAGTGAGACTTAAGACTGTCGTTGGTTGGGGAGAGATGTAAAGTGGCAGCAACCGTGAAACGAAATCTAGTGTCAGGGGAACAACTAGATGATGGTAAATTGTGCCAGAGGAATGACAAAATGGATAAACACAGAGATCAAAAGCTGTATGGGTTGTAGGATACTCGGGGTTTATGAATAATTTCATTGATGTCAGGAAGTGAAAAATGTCCCAACCAAGGGTGACAAGGGTCGCTTTTCCAGGGAAAGGAAGGTCGCTAAAGGCGATAACAAAAAGCTATGAAAATGTGAAAAAAAGGGTTTGTACAATTACCAAAAGAATAAAAAATAAGTTGGGATGACTGTGCAGATACAGAAACAGGTGCCCCAGTGTAAGATGGTGTGGCCTGATGAGGGCGCAAGCTGCTCGAAAAACAAGTGGAGGGTGGGAGCCCCATAGGCGGGTTTCTGTATTAGGGAAATGTATGGAGGACAATCTGCAGATGGGAAAATTGATGGTGGGTGAAATGGATGGTTAATGATACTGCAGAGGTGCAGTCAAAACTAGAACCATGATGAAGTAATCTAGGATTCCATTGGGTAGGCTAGAAAAATGAGGAGAAGGGGTATGTGACTAGTTCTCAACGATGTGTAAGACTATCGAGACTCCCATCCCTAAAGGGTGAAAACAACATGAGTGTCAAAGTGTTAAGGGGACTATGAGTGGGACAACTCATGTGGGGGAGAGTGCTATCAGGTGTCAATACCGAAATGTAGTGGAGGTGACAGTACTGCAGAGTCGGATATAGGTATCCTAGAGGCAAAGATCGGAGGGTGTGACTGGGAGATGCATTTTGATATTCAAAGGGAACGACTACATGCCAGTGTCGATAATATACCTCGAGTCATCAATCTGTTGCATAGAATATTATCACTGACATGCATACCTGAGCATTAGATGAGAAAAATTCCCCCCGAGGGCAGAGGATGGAAAGTGGCCTGGGGAAGGGAATGGTGTAGGTGACGGGGTCCTGATCTCGTGGCTGAAGACGGATCAAAAAAAAAACATCCAGAGCTCCTAGAAATGAGTCTGGAAGTTTGGAAAAATGGCCTATATATAGTTGTAGGGCCCATAATGCCACCTCATTTGTACCTACTATCTTATTGAGTGGAAGAGCGATTGTAGATGATATTGTGAGATTCTGGGAGATCAAGGCAGTCAAGTCAGGATCAATGAGCTTCAGGTTGGTTGTCGTATCCTCCTACATATGGGCCCCCCAGTGCACGGGCACAAGGTTGAGTTGGTTAGGGCATTGGCTCGTCAGGGGCTGGTGAGACCTCTGCAGGGAGAGTCACGGGTAGGAGAGTGACAACAGCGTGATGATGTTGGGGCGAGGCCCACTAATGATGAGAGAGAGGCCAGGCGATGTCATTTTGATAAGCTCGGTGTAGGGACATTGCATGCTCCTCCGGCAGAGGCCGGGGGAGAGTTCAAGGATATTCATCACCTCTTGGAGGCAGTACTATAGGGAGTTCCTGAGGTCATGTGGTCATGGATCCTGGATGAGGGAGTCTTGGAATAGTGTGTGGGTGTTTCGGTGGCATGGCGGACCGTGGTTCAAAGAGTGGTTGTAGTAGGGGCGACGATGACTGGGAGACTGCCGCCAAGACCCAAGAGACCCCTAGCTGGTGGGGTCCCTCCTCCAGAGAGAGGGCCAGGTGGAGGAGATTAGAGGCACCATGAGTGCTTCTGTGTTTATGTAATTTTTGTACCGATATAGGCCGGTGAGCCCATTTTGTATGTGGTGAGGTGGCACCATTTTTGTATCTATAGGGGTAAGGTGGTTCACCTACCTACGGATGATATATTCTATATATTATTTTTTATAAACACTAATGAGACATTGATCGATATATATATATAGATGGATATACATTTTGGGATCTGTGTGGTGTTCTCATGTGTTGATGGTTTTTAGTGTTTTTTGATGATGATGTCTAATTTATATGCTGTGACAAATTATTGATGTGTGATGTATGCGTATTGGTAACTTGATATGATAAATGCCAATCTAACACTAGGTTAGCCATGTTTTCTTATATTTGATTAAGTTGTCTTGGAATATGTGTAAATGTAATGGAATCAAAATATCGAGATAAAAGTCTAACTTGCAAGTATTTGTGAAAGAGGCAAGGATCGCGGACATGGTACACATTGTTGAGCTAGAGGACGACGAGTTGGGAATCTAGTAAGATGCTAAGGTGACGAATATGATGATGGCGGGCCTCAGTGAGGAGGTTGATGATGGTTGTATACTCTACTTGGTTATTGGTTCCTGAACCCAAACATATGTCACTGAAGTGGAGAAGTTCATGTGAGGGTGAATAGAGGGCCCAAGCAGTCGAAGCGAGATTATGTGTCCAACAGCTAGCTCTGTTGGCGTAACCAATGTGGTAGGCCAGTGGAGGAGGCATATGTCAATAACATAAATGGTATATTAGGCATGAGGTATGGGACAAAGAAGAAAAAACTCTACAAAAAAAACGTACAAAAAGAAAAAGCCTAGTGTAGTATGGCTACGCTCAAGCGTAAAATTTCTTTAAGTACAACCCGTTGATGGGTTCTTTGAGAGGGTGGCCTTTGGGAGAGGCTAGAATGTATGTGCCTTTAGTGAGGAAATGTTGGATGATGTAAGGTCCATTCCATAGTGACTCAAATTTTCCATGGCCAAGGGTATCGTGAGCAATATCATAAGCAAGGATGAGGTTGCCTTCATTGAATGAACGAAGGTTGACATGGCAATCAAAAGTGGCTTTAGACAGGTTTTTGGCTGCCTCGTTATTTTGTAATGAAGATCGATGATCTTCATCCAAGGACTCTAAGTTCAACAAACACTGTTCCATTGGAGCAGTGGCAGGTAATAGCTCAATAGCGGTGCGTAAGGTGGGAATTTCATACTCGATGGGAAGAGTGGCCTCAACCCCGTGGACTAGATGAAATGGTGTGAAAACAACGGAAGTTTTCACTGCCATGTGATAAGCCTAGAGCGCGGAAAATAACATATGGTGCCAATTGGTATTATGTTTGTTAACCATACACTACAACATGGTTTTGAGGACCTTCTTGACCACCTCTACCTGTCCGTTGGACTGAGGGTAGTATGGGGAGGCAAACTCATGGGAAACGCCTAACCAAGAGGAGAGTTCGACAAATATCTCATTCTCAAAGTGTTTCCCATGATCGAATACTAGCTGTAGTGGGACTCCAAAGTGGGAGATGAAGTAGTTGAAGAAGAATCATGTTGCAGTATCAACGATGTTGTTAAATGTAGGCATGGCTTCAGCCCACTTGGTGAAGTAATCGACTGCCATGACGATATATTTGTGTCCATTGTTGGATGGAGGGTTACAAGTCATGAAGTCTATGTCCCATTTGCAAAAGGGTTCGTCAGTAATGACTGGGTGTAGAAGAGCAGGTGGTGCTCATGATTTGTTGGCGTAAAGCTGACAGTTGTTAAATCACTTCACAGCATTGATGCATTCATGAAACAATGTAGGCCAAAAATAATCAGCGCGAATGATTTTTTGAGGGGTGGACATTCCTAAGAGGTGGCCCCTGCAAGCGCCACTATGGCATTCATTCAAGAATCGATCAACCTCGTCGATAGTCAAACATCGGTGGAGTACAGTGTTGACCCCACACTGATATAAGATATCACCAATAAGTAGGTAGCGGGTGGCCTGGTGACGAATGCGTCAACGATCATCTTGCGAAAGGTGGTTTCCGAATTTCTATGTTCGGAGGTAGACAAGAAGATCACCATACCATGGGTCATCCGAGGGGATGTAGAAGAGATTTTCATTGGGGAAGTCGGTATTGATAGGGGTACTGGTAGTATCAAAGGGAAATGTCGTAATGAGTTCAGCGAGGACGAGGGATTTCTTTCTCTTGGGTGTTGAAAATTCGAGGTCATACTCCTAAAGGATGACGATCCATCGGGAAAATTTTCCATTGATTTGTCAGTGGATGAGAAAGTAGTGCATTGGGTTGGCATTTGCAACGACTTTGGTAGTTCGAAGAAATATGTAATGGCACAATTTCTATACTGCAAGGACAACTGCAAGAGATAGTTTTTCTTTATGGTTGTATTTCAGGGGTATCTCTGAAAGATTTTTAGTAATGTAGTAAATGACATGCTCACGATCATCATCCCCCTAGTTGGAAGAGAACTCCTACTACTAAGATGGTTGAGGCTGAGATATAGAGGATGTAGTCATGATTATAGTCGGGTGGACTAATCAACGGGGAATTGGAGAGGGCCATTTTGAGATCATAAAAAGTGTTTTGGGCATGTTCATCCCATTGGAATGGGATATCATGACATAAGAGGCGAAGGAAACCATGTTCTCGAGTGGTGTAATCGGGGACAAAGAGGCGTAAAAAGTTAGCTTTGCCTTGTACGCTCTGTAGTTGGCATAAATTCCATGATGGGGGAATTTTCGTGATGGCTTGGACCTTGAGGGGGTCAACTATAATTCCACATTGGGAAATGATAAACCCAAGGAGTCGGCCAATAGTGATGTAGAACATGCACTTGAGGGGATTCAAGTGGATGTTGTACTAACGACACCGTTGGAAGATGATTCGTAAATTACTAAGATGTTGAGTGCATTTTTTGGAGCAAGCGGTGAGATCATCCAAGTCAGCGAGAATGATTTGAGCGAGATCATGAAAAATGTATGTCATGGCGCATTAGAAAGTGGCTCATGTGTTCTTGAGGCCGAAATGCATGACACGATATGAAAAAGTGCCCCAGGGGGTAGTGAATGTGGTTTTTTACTGATCGACTAGGTGGATTTGAACTTGGTTGTAGCCAGAGAAACCATCCATGAAGGACAGAGCCTCGTGACCGGTGCAATCATCGATAATTTGGTCGATAAAAGGTGTTGTAAAGTTTTCTTTGGGACAGGCATGATTGAGATCGTGGAATTCTATATAGACATAGATAGTGCCCTGTTTTTTGTTGACAGGGATGGGGTTGGAGACCCATGACGTATATGCGATGGGGTATATGAACCCTGCAACAGGGAATTTGTCAATTTCAGCCTTGATGGTCGCTACTTTGGATGGGTGTAATGGACGTTGTTTTTGATATACATGTGTGATATCAAGCTAGGTGTTGATACGATGTTCGACAATAGAGGGATCAAGGATGGGCATCTCTGTGTAGGACTAGGCAAATATGTCTCGGTATTCCTGGAAGAGATATTTGTAGGCAGTGATTTCTTTAGGAGAGCATGCGGTGCCAATAGTAATTTCCTCTATTACTCTATATTCGATGGAAATATCGAATTTGATGGTGGGGGAAATATTGGCCATATCGCCTTCTTCGAAAGCATCGGGGGTAGGGATAGGGTTTGTGAACCAATCTATATGCCTTGATGGGAGAAAATTTTTGGTTTCGACTACGTAGATGTGGTTTTGTTTAGGAGGCCCGACGACTTCCTATGAAGGAAAAAGCGCTCTATGGTGGAGCACATCCCATGGGAAATCAGGTTTATTTAACTCCTCAAGGATGTCTTCATCGCAGTAAAACTGTTGAGAATATAGGGGAACAAAAGGAGTGACTTTGGTGACTGTCATCGTGGGGTTTTTGTCTAGTGGTGATGATGTAGAGGGGGTATCGTAAGGAGGTTGTGATGGTTTTCTCAACATAAACCAAATATCAAGCTATTGTGGGTTGAAAATGGTAGTCGGGCGTAGAATTGTTGTGGGGAAATGAATTGTAGAATTGGAGGGATTTGGGGATGGTAAATCAAGTACTGGGATTTCCAACACCATGTTAGGAAGGGTGAGCATTGTGGCTACTTGGAAATATTGTACACTTGATGGGGGGTAAAATAAATGGATTTGGGTAATGGCTTGGGGGACTATTTCCCGAATCGGGATATGGCCTTGGTAGAGGGGAAGAACAAGAATGGGTAGAGTTGAACAAGGTCAAGGAGATTCCTGAGGAAGGAGTTTTGTGACTAGTGGGACATCAGGGATGAAAGGGGCCTCAATGGGAGGGAGAGTATCTTCAGTTTTCATTCCTTTGGTGGAGATGACACATACTTCTGTAGAAGGAGGGAGGAGTGGTGGTGCTCTGTGGTATGTCCCTAGTAAGGATGGGTCAGCACATCCCATGGGAAATCAAGTTTATTTAACTCCTCAAGGATGTCTTCATCGCAGTAAAACTGTTGAGAATATAGGGGAACAAAAGGAGTGACTTTGGTGACTGTCATCGTGGGGTTTTTGTCTAGTGGTGATGATGTAGAGGGGGTATCATAAGGATGTTGTGATGGTTCGATCAACATAAACCAAATATCAAGATATTGTGGGTTGAAAATGGTAGTCGGGCGTAGAATTGTTGTGGGGAAATGAATTGTAGAATTGGGGGGATTTGGGGATGGTAAATCAAGTATTGGGATTTCCAACACCATGTTAGGAAGGGTGAGCATTGTGGCTACTTGGAAATATTGTACACCTGATGGGGGGTAAAAGAAATGGATTTGGGTAATGGCTTGGGGGACTGTTTCCCAAACCGGGATATGGCCTTGGTGGAGGGGAAGAACAAGAATGGGTAGAGTTGAACAAGGTCAAGGAGATTCCTGAGGAAGGAGTTTTGTGAATAGTGGGACATCAGGGATGAAAGGGGCCTCGATGGGAGGGAGAGTATCTTTAGTTGTCATTCCTTTGGTGGAGATGACACATACTGCTGTAGAAGGAGGGAGGAGAGGTGGTGCTCTGTGGTATGTCCCTAGTAAGGATGGGTCCTTAAAAATTATGGGGTCCATCTCAATGAGTGGATAGGCATCCGGATTAGTGTGGATGAAAGGGAGGATTTTGTCGATGTTGGATGAATGGTTAGGCTCATAATGTGATACCTGATCAATGGTAATGATCTTTCCATTATGGGGAAACATTATGGTTCAGAATACAGAAGATGCGACTGCCTTCATAGAATACATGTAGCTACGACCAAACAAAATATTGTAGTCGAGTGGGGCATCGATAACCTCAATTTCAATAATGATATTTTTTCCCCTGAGTTCGACGAGGACATTTTGGAAGATCCCCTCGAGAGATGAGGGTCGTTCGTCGTAAGACCTCAGAGTAATAGTGGATGGTATTATCTCTGGAGAGCCAAGTTTCTGCCAAACAGTTTTGGACATGATGCATGTGGATCCACCTTTGTCAATTATGCAGTGGTGAATGGTGATGTTCCAGATTTTAACCGGTATTTGAAAAATGACAAGAGCAGGGAGATGAGGTTCTCCACTGTCGAGATCAAATGTGATGAATCGAGTATCAACAGAGTCGACTACCCCTAGAGTGAAAAGTAATGACTTCCATTGAGTAGGACAGGTTTGAAGAAATTCTAAGTCTAACATGGTAGCAGGGCATTGGGCCAAGTCATTGACCAAAATATAATTGTGGGATGCCCTAGCTTGAGGGTTGTGGACATTCCTTCACAATGGGATGCGAGGGATGCAAAGAGGTGTTTCAGTATTAGGGCACGAAATCATCAAAGGTGGGTCAGTCGTGACTGGGGTGGCCTCTGAGGTAGTGGGAGTCAGGTTAGAGGGTGCGTTGTATTGATGGCTGAGCATTTTTAGAAGGACCTCTTCCTCACTAGTGAGGAGGATAGTTCAATCTGCCAAAGTTCCTGGGTTGTTATATGGTCCTGCCTGTGGTGGGGCAGGGTGCATCTCTTGTTGGGTGTTCATCACCCCTTGATGTGGTATGGGGTTTTTCAACACGACTGGGGGTGGGTGCTACACATATTTTTGTGGGGCCTGCTGGGGGGTAGGCGGGGCTAGCGGATGTGGTCTAGTACCAAATTATTTCATCCTTTTGAAGTTTGTGATTTGGGGGAAATGGTGAGTATAATGGCCATACTCACCGCAAATGGAACAAGGGAATTTTTCTTGAATATTGTTGTTGTTCTTTCTTTGGAGTTTGTTGTTATTGTCCCCTTGAGGGTTCTAGTTCCCCTGGTTGCCCCCTGCAGGTTGGTTCTACTAGGGTTGGTTCTAGTTTCCTCCTAGTCTGATATTATTATTGTTTCAATTTTTCCCTTTCTTTCCGGCATTGTTCGACTGATGGGATGGATTAGCTATATTCAGTTGTTCAAAATTTTGGTATTGTTGAACGGGATATGGTTGAACAAAGTTAACCCTAGCATGTGGTTTTCCTTGTGGTGAAGGAATAGGCTGGGGGGGTCTAGGAAATGGAAAGTATGGATTATGCTATGGTAACAATCTATAGGATGCATAGGAAGGCGTGGTGGTTTCACTAGTGCTTAGGTTGTAAGTAGAGGTGGAGGGGGTGCCGGAATTAGGTTGAGCTACGGGGCATATTGTGGGTGTTGGTGGTGGTCCGCTGGTGGGCAGAGGAAAGGTCAAGGGGTATGATTGTGGATAAGGGGGAGGATTATAATAAGGGGGTCCACCATATGCAAGTGGATATTGAGGGGTTCCATACATTGGTGGATTTTGGGGATGTGAATTATGGTGTGTAGTGGTACCAATCAATCCATCCACTGAGTGAGACATCCTAGGTTTGTCCTAACTGAATGGCATGGGTCTCGGGCCATCAGGTAGTACTGTATACAAGTACCCTGACTATGAGTAAATGAGTTTGAACTATTGGGCCTTGCTAATGGCTTCTTCTTCAGACTAGGGGAAGGTGGTAGCCACATCTTTGGCAAGGAGGGAAACAAGTGATTTGAGGAACTAATTGAGACATTGTTGTGGAGTAGCTTCAGCTTTGCAGAGACTACGTCACCGACGCCATTCATGAATGTGGTTAGCAATGTGCATGGCGAAGGTTTGTTTAAATTCCAAGAGTAGTTCGAGGCCACTGTCATGACGAATTGGTAGTTGAAAGAAGGTCATGAATGCTTTGGCCAAGGATTCAAAGGTCACATGGGACCCATATGTTTCTTCTACATACCACTTAGTTGATGGTCCAATGAGTGTATGTTGAAATAACCTCAATCAGATGGAATTGTATGTGATGTTGTTTGAAGAGAAACATAAGTGAAAGTTCATGATATGGTTGGCGGGATCGTCTCCCAGTTTTCCTTCAAACTTGGGGATGTTTAAAGGCAGTTTGGTAGGCATTGTTGGCCATGTGGGGTTGTGCAATATAGGATCATTGGTGAGTTTAGTTAGATCCGGTATGTTGAGGGAAGCCAAGTATGGCATCTGAGGTGGTGGAGGAGAATTAGTTCCAGACATAGTGTGAGTTTTTTGCACACCTGACCCTTGAGGGGGACTAGGAGGGTTTGTACTTCCCCCTTGAGAAGAAGTTGGCCCCCTGCTTCTATGGAAAGGAGAGTGTGGGGATGTTTGACCTTGGGAAGTGGACCCAAGAAGAGTGGAACCAAGAAAATCTTATCCCAAGATAGTAGCACTCACAGGGGTGTGGGGAAGTATGGTTGATGAGTTGGCAAGATTAGGAAATCCCCCTAGAATGGGAGGGAGATTTAGTAAGTGTTTGGAACGATGGGGGTTCTGTGGGTCCCCAATGATGTTTGACTAGAAAGGTGGACATGTGCAAATGGTGATGAGATCAATTAATGAACAAGAGACTTTGTATAACTTGGACCTTCACAATATATCTCACAATCGTATGTAATCACAAGAACATCATACATAAATCAATTGATAAAGAAGCATACATGTGGGTAGGTAGATTTTTTCTGTGTGGGAGAAAAAAGAAAAAAAATGCTCATGTCCCAAAATACGTAATGTCCTTCCTCTCAAACAACATTGGACCTTCCAATAGCACTCAATAGTGGGGTCTGAAGCCACCAAAAGAGGAACTAGTGAAGGATGAAGTAATTAGTTATAACGAGGGGTAGAGGGTGAATATCCTAAAAAAGGTGGCGATATTTCCCAATAGCCACACAAAATATGATCAAGGTGCGATTGCAGCCCACAATTTCCACCTGGGTAGATGTCCTAAAATTTGGTCACTAGGTACCTTGGTCAAAGTGTGCCATTTAGATTTTCGGCCTAAGAAATAGGTAACGGGTTGGATCTCATCCAAGCGGTGGGTGATTCAAGGGGGGATGCACAAAACAACCGAACCTCAGCCTTCAACCCTTCACGGGTATCTCCCTGCCTTATGGTGTTAGGAACACTTGACTTGGAGGATTTAAAGTTCCCTATTTGACAACTTCTATTGTTTGAAGATGTGAGAACCAGATAACATGGATTTATTTGGATGCCTATCCCCGAAATCCTACCTAGACTAAAAAAATTCTTTTGGCACCTCCTGTGGTGGAAAACTTAGTGAGTTTTTTAGAAAAAATTTAGGTGTGGTTGTTTGAGAGAAAGGGGGTGTGAACCAATCTCATTGAAATTAAGTGGGAGTGGAGAGTTTCTTCAAGAAAAGGGTGGGGTGTTTCAGAATCCCTTTGGAGGAAACTTACTTTAACCTCCACATTTCAAGATGAAACTGAGTGAGTAGTGACTTTGTGTGTGAATCAAGTGAAAGTGTGCCAATATGTTTGAATAATTTAGGTGTCACTTTGCTGCATGTGGACTTCACTTGGTCCTTACAAGTCTTGATTACCTAATTAACTAAATGTCATTGGTACAACCTTGTGGAATTGTAAAGTCCCTAGGAAACTAGCATGTGGACATGTGGGTCCTTACTATTCCTTTAAATCCCTAATGTGATTTAATCTAAGAAATCTTTGAAACTATCCTAGATTGTGGACATGTGGGCATGTATGGGCCCATTACAAAACCTTAAAACTTCCCTAGGGATTTAATCTAAGAAAGTAAATTTCAACACTATCCTATCTTTGTAGCATGTGGGCATGTATGGGCCCATTAAAATCTTAATATGTGTTTGAAAAAATAAAGTAAGAGGAGTCCCGAGGGGGCTGTTGTCCTCTCCTAAAGATTTTATCTTTTCTAAGGGAGACAAAATTTTCCTTCAACCTCTTTCTAATTCTCAAGATCGCTTTGGGGCGAGAGAGAAAAGCATACTCAATGATTGATATCCAATTTCTGGTCCCAATGCAAGTTTTATATGTGATGTAGAATGATTCCAACTTAAACTTTAATCAAAGAAATCCATCCATGTGGTAGCATGAAAGAAAAAGAGGAAAAATAATGATTTTTAACCCCCTAAGTGCCTACGTTTTGACTATTCCCTTTATATGGAGAGGGAATGTAAGTGTGGTGCAAATTACAATATGCATGGAATCAACTTTAAGAAGGATATGGACCTTCCATAGATCACAAAAAGATTACAATGTGTGTTTTTCTACACAGGTGCGTGGGCCTCAGAATAGACAGAGGTGCTCTGAGTGCCAATGCACGAACTGGAAGCGATTTATGGGCGCATGTGCACATAAGGCGCTGAGTGATATAGTGGTTTTGGCGCATGTGTGCTGAAGATGCGTCTGTGAGTTAAAACATGTGCGCACTATCTGTTACATGGTCATGAAGAAAATTTCAGATGAAATTCTCTCTGCTCATCTTTGAACTTGGCCTTTTGCAGGTCAACTTGGGCCAATTATGATCCCTACAAGTTAAAGAAACAAAAGGAAGAACTAAAATAACCCAAATGGGGTAGGAAATGGATACCTTTCCCCAGTGGAGTCGTCAATCTGTTACACCTCTTTTGTCACCTAAATGAGAAAAATAATGGTGCTTACAAGACCAGTTGGGTCAGCTAGGCAAGACAACAGTAAAAAAAAGGGTTAGAAAGATAAAGCATAAAAGATAAGCAAATAATTAAACTAAGAATGATAAAAACAATTAAACTATAGTGCATAAGAGCATAAGAACAAGTAACAAACAAGACTTATGCCACCAATGGAAAGGATTGTATTAGTGGAAAGAAAACATCGAAGAGAAAGGGAGACTTTGAGTTCCCTCTTCCTCCAAGGGAGGGCTCTTAGACCCCCAAATATTGAGCTCTTCTTACAAATGAGGAACTAGAATGAAATGGTGAAGAGAATCCAAAGGACATTCATTTAGAGGTGATATGAATGACTAAGTGCAATGGTGCTAGCATACTCTTGATGAGGAAAGAGGATCCTCCAAGAGAATATCAGGAGCATAACAATACAAATGAATTCCTTGAAAATGTAGTGCACCCATGGCTTCCTTTTATAGCATAACTTTGAGGAATTTTTCAACCAGCTTTTAGTGTGAACAAGGGGCCATTTAGGGCACCCTTAGTTCTTTGAACAACAACCCAGCCAGATTCAGCCGAGATTTGGATGTCAAATCGACTTGGAAGCTGAACCAGAAGTGGGTGGGAGGCCGACCAATATCATAAATGCATCGTTTTGAGGGATGTGTGGTTTTTTGCGTCCACAATCATGCATTGTGCACATGTGTGTTTTTTCCTGTGTTTTTTAATGGTGCATGTGTGTGCGCTCCTTGTGTAGTCTTAGTGCATGCTGATTTTATTGTTGATTGTATAGTTTTGGGCCTTTTAGAAATGAATTTTTGGTCTATGGGTGAACTAATATCTATTTGGAGATGTTGGATTCATGTAGCCATTTGCGGATGAAATTTCAGTGATAACATATATTATCTATGGAGTCCAGGTATATTATCGACACTGACATGTAGTACACTATCCTAACAATGATATGGTTAGGATAGTGTACTAATGCATAGGCTAGGATGACTAAAGATATCTATCCAAGTAGGGTTGATGACTGATGACATGTTGCATGGAAATCTCTGATAAAGTATGATGTAATGTAGTAATGTGATGGATTGTGTTTTATCCATGCTCATGCAATAACATTATTGAGTGTATTTAAGGTATCTAATGCACAGTGAATTAGGGACATGATCTTCAAGGACTATCATGTGTTCACCTAGATGGATAACAACATGGTCTCAAGTTGGACAGTGAGTTGTTCAAGTATTGTTCGCTCAAGGAAGACAATGGTGCAACATTGTCTATGATTGGGTGGCGATGATGTAGGATCACCTATGGTGAAAATATCCCTTTGACATTTTATACACTCTAAGGTGCATGGTTTTGGTTTGCTTAGGACATGTTGATTATGTGTAGTCTGGGGTGATACTTGCAACTGATGCTCGTGCCCAATTAGCAAGATCACACAAATGACAAGATGGATAGGCTTCTTGAGTAGCATGGGATACTCAAGTAGAATGAAAATATAGCCCCATGATACTCACCATATCTTTCACTACTTGAAGAAAATATTAATGGTTTGGCTAGAACTATAAAACTCACATAAGAAAAACCTTAAGGCACCCATAATGGTTCTCGATATTTGGAATAAGACTGCACTCACCTTTCCAAACGTGCATCAATAATTCCTCACCATTTCCTCTCACATGTTCATATTTCTCTACCTCTCACCTTGAAAATAACTCATCAAAACTTCTCATAAACTTTTCTCCATGTGAATTCTATCCATAATGCCATGTGAATTCTATCCATCATGCTTGTTTTTAGCATTTCCATCACATAAGAAAGGGGCATGCATAACTCCACACTTCCTTCAAGAAGTTCACATTCTTAGAAGATAAATAACTCTTAAAATCAAATTACACACTCTTTTCCTTCTTTGTCATTTTTTCCACATTTTTAGTCACACCAGCCATCTTAGTGATTTCCTAAGAAAATTTGCAGTTTCATAGAATTTTTAAGTTGTCTCAACTCTTCACACAAAAGTTTTCTCTCTTTCCCCTTAAATGTATTTGATACCATGTTGAAGAATGAAAAAACCTAAAAATACAACACATAAGAAAAGAGAACCACAAATAGAAAAATAGAGTAAACATACACAATAATTATGTAGTACTACATTATTATTTAAAATATAAATATATTTTTTTAAAGGGAAACTATCCCATATATAGAAAACCCAAGAATAAGATCATATTATTTCAAGTTGTTTCGAATCACAAGAATATCATTTGACACAAAGTCGTAAGGCTTGTTAGTAAAACTTGAACTTTGGTGGAGGTTCCATAAATATCTCACTTTTATCCAATAAACAAGCCGATGTTTACTCAAAATACTTAAATTTTTTAACTTTTACAAAATATGAAACGTTCAACATGCAAACCTTTCATAAACACGTGTTGCATGATAGCATAGTCCCTACTAGGTTGGAACGAGAGTAAATGTGTGGGTTGCAAGTTGCATTACATGTGGTATCCATGCAGAATTTAGTATTTTCGAATTAGTTTTATTTGAAATTTATCAAAAAATATTAATGTGAAGGTTCCTAGTATCTAAGCTTGATAGTACATGACATATTTAATACATAACCCATGTAACCCAACAATTACAGAGTCGCGGGTTCACAATTTTCATTTTTCATGTCTAGCATGTTCCATGATATACATTTTGCACCCAACACTTCCGTCATATACATTTTGCACCCAACAATTTCATCATATACTCAGTCTCATGTATATGACGGAATTGTTGGGTGAAAAATGTATATGATGGAAGTGTTGGGTGAAAAATGTATATCACAGAACACACTGGACATGAAAAATGAAAAATGTGAACCCGCGACTCCATTATTGTTGGGTGCAAAATGTATATGACAGAAGTGTTGGGTGCAAAATGTATATCACGGAACAAGCTGGACATGAAAAATGAAAATTAAAAATAAATTTCACCTTTGTTATCATAAACAAAATCAAAACTCCAAAATTCCAAATTTACATTTAAAAACCTTAAAAATAATATTGAATAAAATTTTAATATTTGTTTATACTATTCATTAAGTAAAAAGTGTTATAGCATTATATAAATTTCTATAAATCTTGGTAAAATGTTATAATATTCTATAAATTACAATGTTACAATATTCTATAAATTACTCAGTCTCATGTATATGACGGAATTGTTGGGTACAAAATGTATATGATGGAAGTGTTGGGTGCAAAATGTATATCATGGAACAGGTTGGACATGAAAAATGAAAGATGTGAACCCACAACTCCGCAATTGTTGGGTGCAAAATGTATATGGAGGAAGTGTTGGGTGCAAAAAGTATATCACGGAACAAGATGGACATGAAAAATGAAAAATAAAAATAAATTTCACCTTTATTATCATAAACAAAAACAAAATTCCAAATTTACATTTAAAAACGTTAAAAATAATATTGAATAAAATTTAAATAATTGTTTATACTATTCATTAAGTAAAAAGTGTTATAGCATTATATAAATTACTATAAATCTTGGTACAATGTTATACTATTCTATAAATTACTCAGTCTCATGTACATGACGGAATTGTTGGGTGCAAAATGTATATCACAGAACAAGATGGACATAAAAATGAAAAATGTGAACCCACGACTCCGCCAACCTGTGACTGGACATGAAAAATGAAAATTAAAAATAAATTTCACCTTTATTATGATAAACAAAATAAAAATTCCAAATTTACATTTTAAAACCTTAAAAATAATATTGAATAAAATTTAAATATTTGTGTATACTATTCATTAAGTAAAAAGTATTATAGCATTATATAAATTACTATAAATCTTGATACAATGTTATAATATTCTACAAATTACAATGTTATAATATTCTATAAATTACTTAGTCTCATGTATATGACGGAAGTGTTGGGTGCAAAATGTATATCACGGAACATGCTAGACATGAAAAATGAAAAATGTGAACTCGCGACTCCGTCAACCTGCGACTAGACATGAAAAATGAAAATTAAAAATAAATTTCACCTTTATTATCATAAACAAAATCAAAATTCCAAAATTCCAAATTTACATTTAAAAATGTTAAAAATAATATTGAATAAAATTTAAATATTTGTTTATACTGATGATGATGATGATTAACGTCCACTAAGACCTAATTGGTCTATCGGACCTTAAGAGGGTAAGTGATTACTTGTGATTATTTAGAATTTTGTTTCTATGCTCGAAAAGAATTAAGAGAAGCTTTCCAAGATCACCATACTTTTGTTGAGTTAAGAGGTTAGGAAGGTTGGTAGTGTGATCAATATTTTGAAAATGAGATCTAATATGGGTATAGGCTGGACA
>ML808814.1:74598-117351 GCA_009831015.1 Picea engelmannii
TCTAGTTTATTTGTCTTGTCTCGCAAACAGGTGCCATCCAGTGGAACATATTCTTCTGGACTATCTCATCTTTGGCAGTAATCTGTGAAAGGGAATCTCTCACTTTGATCCATTATACCTTTAGCCCTTCATTAACCCGGATTTCTTAGGGACGTCTCCCTTGGACTAGCCATCCTAAATAGAAAGAGCTCCCCATCGAGGTGACAGTGGGTGGGGAAGCTCCTGTTACACCGGTTTTAAGCCTTGACTCAAGCTGCCTAAAACCTTCCTACAAACCGTGCGATAACAAGATCAAATCTCAATATCATATCAAGTAAAATATGTTTATACCATCATGTCACTATCAACTATGTATTCATATTTCTTTAACCCATAACATTGTTTTAATAGAGATGAGTACAGATTTTGTCCAAAATAAAAATTTGGTAGAATATATAGATCTACATGGAATCCTAGTCATGACAAACTCATTTTGATGGTTTACATTCCATATATACTTACCAAATGGTATTTAGTAACCAACTTTTTAATGTTCAATTTGCAGATGACTAAACTCTAACAAATGAGATGACTCAACATTTTATGGAGGGCACAATGTTGTGTTTGGGTATAGTTGTGGCCGCAACAACCCCCTCTTTACTTTTTGCTTTTACAAGAAAAAGGAAAGCCCCCCCCCACTACTAAAACTTTGAAGCCTATTGCCTAATATTCTACTGCTTGAGCCTAATGCTATTTCTTTTCCTATTTTGAGGGAGTTGAGGTTTGGTCTTGACTAATGATTGTTTTGATGGAGGTTTATTATATCTTTTGATCTTATGATTTCAAATATCTTCATGATTCTTAGTTTACCTATGATGTCTTGTTGACTTTTGTATGAGTGGTTGACACATTGTCTTACTATCTTATACAGTTCCCCGGGTGTTTAATGATTTTATATGGCTGTAAGTTTCGATGATCTAGTACATGTCTTGAATGAGTTTGATGTAGGTTGTCAATCATTTTCCTTGATGACTTATTCAAGATTTGCTAGAATATGGTGTTTAACATCTTCATATTTATACTCTCAAATATTGGACAACTCTTAACTTGATTCATAAGGTCACTAATCATTTCTATGTGTTGGAGATTAGATGCATGGAGCTATCATGATAGCTATTTAATCCAGATCATATATGATTTCCTTCAATAAACCTCTCTTTTTCATGTCCTTCAAAATCTAGACTTATTCATAAGTTTTCTTAAAGGCGAGGAAATATAATGTTCTCATGTATTGGTGAATGTCATTTTAATCGCATAACTGAATTCGTCTCTTTCTGTGCTTGTAGGAACATGTTAGCATGATATCCTTTCTTCACGGTTACTCCAGCCCTAAGATGCATGAGGGGGAATCCTTTGATCTTATTCCCCTTTTATCCTACCTTTTTCTTTATCTAGATTTCCCTCTCTTTTCTTCTATTATTTCCTCTATCTAAACCTCATTGTTGGATTCTTATCCTCGAGATATTTCTAACGACTGTAACCATACTTAATTCCGAGTTTTGGATCAAAAGTTATGGCCTCTCAAAGTTTCCTAAGCCAAATCTCACCATTGTCACCTCACTACCACATGACCTCCACGTTGTTATCACTGAAATTTCATCCGCAAATGGTTACAGGAATCCATCATCTCCAGACACCTATTAGTTCACCCACAGCTTCATAAATGCATGTCTAAGAGGCAAAAACTATATAATTGGGTCAAAAAATTAAAGTGCCCAAATTCACCAAAGGAATCATGCACACATGCCCGAGATGCGCTACTTTATACAGGAAAACCCACACACATGCTCAAGATGCGCTACTTTATATAGGAAAACCTGCGCACATGCGCGACTGTTTACAGTAAAAGTCATGCACTTCCATGAACAATGCATTTATGGTTCTTGTCGGCCCCTCACCCACTTTTGGTTCAACTCCCAAGTCGATTTGACCCTCAAATCTGAGCTGAATCCAAGTGAGGCGCTGGTCAAAGGCCTAAGGGTGCCCTAAAGGGCCCCTTGTTCACACTAAGAACTGGTTGCATAATGCCTCAAAGCTATGCTATAAAAGGAGGCCATGGGTGCACTATATTTTCAAGAAATTCATTTGCAAGGTTATGTTGTTTCTATTCTCTTGGGGAAACCTCTTTTCTCATTAAGAGCATACTAGCACCATTCCATTTGGGAAATCCACATCACCTTTTGAGTGAGTTAGCTTGGGATTCTTTTACCATTTCTTTCAAGTTTTCAAGTTGTAAGAAGAGTTCAATCTTGGGGGTCCAAGATCCCTCCCTTGGAGGAAGAAGGGACCCAAAGTCCCCTTTCTCTTTGGTGTTTTCTTTTCACTAATACAATCCTTTCCATTAGTGACATGAGTCTTGTTTTTTTCTTGTTCTTATGTCCTTATGCACAATAGTTTAATTGTTTTTTCCTTTCCTAGTTTAATTCTTAGCTTAGTCTTTTATGTTTATTTTTCTAACCCTTTCCTTTACTGTTGTCTTTCTTAGCTAACCCAACTAAGCTTGTAAGCACCTCTGTTTTGCTCATTTAGGTGACAAAAGAGGCACAACAGATTGGTGACTCCACTGGGGAAAGGTATCAATTTCCTACCCCATTTGGGTTATTTTAGCTCTTAGTTTTACGTATTTAACCTTCAGGTACCATAACCAGCCCAATACAACCTACAAAACATCAAATTCAAAGCTTAGTTGAGAGAATTATATCCAGAATTTTCTTCATGGCCATGTGACAGTTGTGCGTGGTTTTATTGGCCCACAGTCGTGCATCGTGCACACGTGCGCCAAAATCACTGTATTACTCAGCGCCTTCTGCGCACCTGTGCTCAAAATTCTTTTTTAGTTCGCGCATTGGCGCTCAGAGCACCTCTGTCTAGTATAAAACCCACACACCTGTGCAAAAAAGCACACATTGTAAGATTTTTTATGATCTGTTGAAGGCCCATAGCCTTCTTGAAGATGATTCCATGCATGTTGTAATTTTCACCACAATTGCATTTCCTCTCATATAAAGGGATTAGTCAAAACACATAGGCACTTAGGGGTTAAAAATCATTATTTTTCCTCTTTTTGCTTTTTATTTCTCCACATGGATGGCTTGCTTTGACTAAAACTTGGAATCATTCTACATCACATATAAAACTTGCATTGGGACTAGAAATTGGATATCAAACGTTGAGTATGTTCTTCTCTCGCGCTCCAAAGCGATATTGAGAATTAGAAAGAGGTTGAAAGACAATTTCATCTCCCTTAAAAAGATAAAATCTTTAGGAGAGGACAATAGCCCCCTCAGGACTCCTCTTAGTTTATTTTTCAAACACATCTCAAGATTGTAATGGGCCCATACATGCCCATATGCTACAAATATAGGATAGTGTTGAAATTTACTTTCTTATATTAAATCACTAGGGAAGTTTAAAGGTTTTGTAATGAGCCCATACAAGCCCACATGATCACAATCTATGATAGTTTCAAAGCTTTCTTAGATTAAATCATATTAGGGATTTAAAGGAATAGTAAAGGACCCACATGTCCACATGCTATCTTCCTAGGGACTTTTGAATTCCACAAGGTTGTACCAATGACATTTAGTTAAATAGGTAATCAAAGACTTGTAAGGACCAAGTGAGGTCCACATGCAACAAGGTGACACCTAATTCATTATAAAATTGGCACACTTTCACTCATTCACACACAAAAGTCACTTCTCACTCACATAGTTTTTATCTTGAAACATGGAGGTTGAAGTAAGTTTCCTCCAAAGGGATTCTGAAACACGCCACCCTTTTCTTGATGAAACTATCCACTCCCACTTAATTTCAATGAGGTTGGCTCACACCCCCAATTTTTCAAACCACCACATCTAAAAAAATTCTAAAAACTCACTAAGTTTTCCTCCACGGGAGGTGCCAAAAGAAATCTTTTAGTTTAGGTAGGATTTCGGGGATAGACATCCAAATAACTCACCGTTATCTAGTTCTCACACTTTCAAAACAATAGAAGCTATCAAATAGGAAACTTTAAATCCTCCAATCCAAGTGTTCCTAACACCATAAGGCAGGGATATACTCGTGAAGGGTTGAAGGCTGAGGTCCAATTGTTATGTCCATCCTCCCTTGAGGCACCCACCTCTTGGACGGGATCCATCCCGTGACCCATTTCTTAGGCCGAAACTCTAAATGCTACACTTTAACCAAGGTACCTAGTGACCAAATTTTAGAACATCTACCCAGGTGGCAATTATGGGCTTCAATTGCACCTTGATCAGATTTTGTGTGGCTATTGGGAAATATCGTCAGTTCTTTCAGGATATGCCCCCTCTACCCCTCATTATAATTGATTGCTTCATCCTTCACTAGTTTCTCTTTCGGTGGTTTCAGACCCCACTGTCGAGTGCTATTGGAAGGTCCAGTGCTATTTTGAGAGGAAGGGAGTTACAACTTTTAGGACATGAGCATTTTTTTTCTTTGTTCCCCCACGTGAACAAAATCCACCTATCCACATATATGCTTCCTTATCAAAACACTTTATGTATGATGCCCTTCTGATTACATTTTATTTGGATATATATCGTGTAAATTTCAAAAATTGTAGCAAAGGATCTTGTTTATTTATTGCTCTCACCACCATTCGCAAACATTCACTCAGCTAGTCAAACATCATAGGGAACCCACAGAACCCCCGTTGTTCCAGGCGCTTCCTAAATATCCCTCCTATTCTAGGGGGTGTTCCTAGTCTTGCCAACTCATCAGCTCCACCTTCTCACACTCCTGTGAGTGCCATTGTCTTGGGATCAACTTTTCTTGGTTCCACCTTACTTGGATCCAATTCCCAAGGTCCACATTCCACTCACGCTCCTTTACATGGAAGCGAAGGGGAAACTTCCTCTCAAGGGGGAAGTACAAACCCACCTAGTCCCCTCCAAGGGTTAGGTACTCAGAACACTCACACTATGGCCGGAACTAATCCTACGCCACCACCCCATATGCCATATTTAGCTTCCCTCAACATACCGAATCTAACTAAACTCACCAATGATCCCATATTGCACAACCCTACATGGCCTGCAATGCCTACCAAACTCCCTTCAGACATCCCCAAGTTTGAAGGAAAAGTAGGAGATGATCCTACCAACCATATCATGACATTTCACCTATGGTGTTCTTCGAACAACATCATGGATGATTCCATCCAATTGAAGTTATTTCAACGTACACTCACTGGCCCATCAGCCAAGTGGTATGTAGAAGAAAAATCTGGGTCCCATGTGACCTTTGAATCATTGGCCAAAGCATTCTTGACCTTCTTTCAACTACCAATTCATCATGACAATGGCCTCGAACTACTCTTGAAATTTAAACAAACCTCTACCATGCACATCGTTGACCACATTCATGAATGGCGTCGGAGGCATAGTCTCTACAAAGCCAAAGATACTCCACAACAATATCTCAATTGGTTCCTCAAATCACTTGTTTCCCTCCTTACCAAAGATGTGGCCGCCACCTTTCCCCAGTCTGAAGAAGAAGCCATTAGCAAGGCCCAACAGCTCGAACTCATTTAGTCATAGTCAGGATACTTATATACAGTACTACCTGATGCCCCAAGACCCGTGCCATTTGGCCAAGACAAACCAGGAATGTCTCACTCAGTGGATGGATTGATTGGTACCACAACACACCACAATCCATACCCCCCACAACCCACTATGTATGGTACACCTCCGTATCCGTCGGCATATGGAGGAAATCCTTACTACCCCCCTCCCCTTTACCAACAATCATATCCTGTTGTTCCCCCTCAGTCATTGGGGGCACCCCCACCAGTACCCATGTCGTATCTAGTCTCTCAATCCAGTACAGGTCCACACCCAACCCTTGGATATAACCCTATCAGTAGTGTAAGTACCTCTACTTCCTATACGCCATATGGATCCTATCCACATAACAATCCATATTTTCCATTTCCTAGTCCTCCCCAGCCAGTTAATCCTCCACTAGGAAAACCACATGCCTGCGTCAACTTTTTTCATCCCTTTCCCATTCAATAGGTTCATACATTTGAACAGTTGAATATGGCCAATCTGACTCATAAGCAAAAAGGAAGAAACCAACACAATGACAATCCAGGACCAGGTGGGAATGACCCCCACAACCATCCCATTGGGGGAAACCAATACTAAGACCCCCAAGGGGGCACCAATAAAAATATACCATGACAAGGGAAGCACAAAAATCTTCGAACTAACTTCCCTTGAACTATATGTAGTGAGTATGGACATTATACTCATCATTGACCCCAAATTCTTGATCTCCAATGGATGTGGGCATCCATGAACTCATAGGGCCCTTCAACACAATCTGCCCCTTAGCAGGCCCCAAAACAGTATTTGCAACCATTGCCTCCAACTATTTTTCAAAACCCCATTCCATACCAAGGTGTGATGAACACCCAACAAATGATCAACCCTACCCCACCACAAATGGGGCAATATCCAAACCCAGGCACCACTCAACCTGGGAATTCGGTTGATCATAGTGTCCTCCTCAACAACAAAGAAATTCTTCTACAAACCTGCAACCGTCAATATGGTATGCCTCCTGACTCTAACCCAACCACCTTAGAAACACTACCAGCTACTACAGGACAACCATCGATGATTCCACATCCTAACATGGAACCCATTCCTCGCATACCACGTATGCCTTTACGATGGAATGTACATAACCCTCATGCTAGGGATGCTCATAATTATTGTCTAGTTGATGACTTATCCTAGTCTCCCATAGCCATATCGGTGTTGGAGGTCCTCCAAACCTATCCATCATAGAGAAAATCCTTTCTTTCTTCCTTGGGGGAAGTCAACATAGCTGACACGCAGCTAATCACATTTGATTCAGACAATGGAGAACCATGTCTTCCAGCCCATATAGCCTTCCAGATACCAGTTAAGATCCGGAACACCATAGTTTATCAATGTATCATTGATGAAGGTGCATCCACCTGCATCATGTCTAAACACGTATGACAGAAAATTGGTTCCCCTAAGCTAGTACCCTCTACCATTACCCTTTGATCTTACGACGATCAACCAACATCTTCTACAGGGCTTTGTCAAAATGTCCCCATAGAACTTGGGGGAAAAACCATCCTCATTGACATTGAAGTTATTGATTCCCATCTTGATTACGATATCTTGTTCAGACGCAACTACATGTATGCTATGAAGGAAGTCGCCTTTTCTGTGTTTCGTACGATGATGTTCCCCCATAATGGGAAGATTGTCACCATTGACCAACTTACACATTACAAGCCTAACCATTCCACCAACATCGATAACACCCTCCCCCTTTTTCGTGTTAGCTCGAATTATTTTTCAGTTGCCAACATTGGCCCTATATTATTCCAAGACCCATCCATGTTGGACACTTATCAGGGAGCACCACCATTCCTAAACCCATCTTTTTCAGCACAAGTGTGTGTAGTTTCCTCTAAAGGAGCAGACATCAAAGACAAGACTCCTATCACTGATTCCCCTCCCCATATCAAATTTCCACCAGTTGAAGAAATACTGCCTCAAGAGTTCCCTGAGAGTGCCATCGCACCACTTATCATAGATCTCCCCCCCCTCCAGGGGAAAATCCTGGTATGGTATCTACATCCACCCAATATGGTTCCTCAACCATCCCTCCCTCCTCAGTCAGAGGCAATCCTAGTGAAGATTCCAATACTTGTTCCTACCACACCACCCTCACCCCCAATCACTAGCACCATTGTTGCAGCTGGGGGCAGACGGAAGAAGAAAGAGGCCATCGCTCCACTACCTCCCCAAGTTCAACTCCCTTGCGCCTTATGTGAAAGAAAAGGACACCCCACTCATAAATGTCCTTCTCTTCCCGAGCTACGCAGTTTTATCTAGCTTCCTCAAGAACACCTTTTTCTTACCACTCCACCAAGGATGTCCCACGCTTCTACGGTGTCATCAACCACATGCAAACAACATATACAAACCAATTTCGCATGTGCCATATGTGCAGAATATGGGCATTACACTCATCATTTCCCATCTATCCCATACGTCTGCCACACATTAGCTGCGAAACGCCACACATATCCTCCTGAGCTTCCTCCGGCACTCCATACCAAAACTCCCATGAATGTAATTCATTACATTTATTCATCAGTCCTTGAGCAAAGGGGAGGTCCATGTCTTCCCACCAAATTATCGCCCGATCATCCATAGTGTCAGTGAAATTGGGATGGCATTATGGACCCACCATCCATATCTAAGCCCTTTTCCCCACATTCATTTTTTGGTACAGGAACCCATAAGCTTCATTTTCCAAACCATCTTCGGCCACTTACATAGACATTTTCATCAGGTTATCATTTTCCATTTTCCTCGGCGGAGCATCTTTCCATGACACACTCAGGTATGCCTGCTCATGTTCAAAATTATCAAATAACTATTATAGGTCCTTTATTTTCAGATATTGTTCACATCGGGTATTTGGTTTTCATGTGTGCAGGTACTAGGTCATCACACACCAACGCATCCCCTTCAGGTATATGATCGACACTGACATGTAATCATTCCCTTTGAATCTCAATTGCATCTCCAGTCACAGCCTCTGAAATTTTCCTATAGGATCCTCATATCCAGCTCTGTAGTACTATTATCTCCACTACATTTTGGTACTGTCACTCGGTAGCACTGTCCCCCACATGATTTTTCCCATTCATAGACCCCCTTGGCACTTTGAAACTCATGATGCTTTCACCCCCTTGGGATGGGAGTCTCGATAGTCTTACACATTTCTGATAATCAACCACATACTCATTCTCCTCATTTTTATAGCTTTTTCAATGGACTCCCAGGTTATCTCTTCTAGGACTGTGCCTCCGTAGTATCATTCACCATCCATTTCATCCACAATCAGTTTTCCCATCTGCAAATTTCCCTCCATTCCATTTACCTCATACAGAAACCCACCCATGGGCCCCCCAACCTCCACCATTTCTCCACACAAATTGCGCCCTAACTACCCCAACCATATTGCACTGGGGCACCCATTTCTATATTTGTACACTCATCCCAAATTATTCTTTATTCATTTAATTGTAAAAATCCTTTCTTTCCAGCATTTACATAGATTTTTGTCATCACCCTTGGCGACCTTCTTTTCCTGGCAAAGCAACCCATGTCACCCTTGGTTGGGGAATTTTTTTTAAAACTCCTACCCTTTCTGACATTATCCATAAACCTCGAGTATCTTACAAGTCCATAAACCTTTTTTATCTCTATGTTTGTCCATTTTTTCATGCCTCTGGCACAATTTACCCTCAACTAGATGTCCCCCTGACACTAGATTCAGTATCACGGTTGCTGCCACTTTACACCGCTCCCCAACCAAAGGCAGTCTTGTGTCTCACTAGTCCTCGACTTTGTCCATGTTCCTCATCAGTTCCTGATTTTGTCCAAGTAGATTTAATGAAGCCCTCCGCTTCTCAAAGTCACGTCTCCCTTTATGTCGACATCAACATAGTTTCCAGGAGGGAAACAGTATCTTGACTCTCATTACCTTTACAATGAGGTGTCTCGGACAGCATAGAGAGAACCATCATTTCCCTCTGCTGTCATTGACCCCCATGACATTTGACTTCAACTCATTCTCATGTTGTGGTGGGTCTTACTTTGCGACTATTGCAGTTTATTTTCATATATGTCGAAGACCTCTTAAATTTGATAGGCTATCAATGCCTGAGTATCATCGACACCTCTCATAGGTGTCCTTACCTTTTTTCAGAGTTTTTTCACCATCAGAATTGTCCTCTTTCATTATCAAAACGCCCTAGAGGGTGTTGTAGTGATCTACACCAACACACAGTTTCAGTTACTGTATTACACATTTTTGAGTTACATAGCACGAGCATGGGGCATTCCCACCTCGTGTGTACATAGTTTATTTTTACACCTTACGAAAGGTTTGGTTCTTTAGGTTCCCCTCTCCCTCCAACAGGTCACTCTTGATACTCTCATTATCGCTCTCTCTTACAATGATACTCTCAATAGAAGAAACATTGATGAATTTTGGCTATACATATGCTCCTAACCTCATCCATCAGGGGGCATCTGTTATCACTGAAATTTCATCCGCAAATGGTAACAGAAATCTAGCATGTCCAGACACCTATTAGTTCACCCACATCTTCAGAAATTCATGTCCAAGAGGCAAAAACTATACAATTGGGTCAAAAATTTGAAGTTCCCAAATTCACCAAAGGAATCATGCACACATGCCCGAGATGCGCTACTTTATACAGGAAAAATCGTGCACATGCACAAGATGCACTACTTTATATAGGAAAAACCATGTACATGTGCGACTGTTTACAGTAAAATCCACGTACTTCCATGAATGACGCATTTATGGTTCTTGTCGTCCCCTCACCCACTTTTGGTTCAACTCTCAAGTCGATTTGACCCTCAAATCTGAGCTAAATCCAAGTGGGGGGATGGTCAAAGACCTAAGGGTGCCCTAAAGGGCCCCTTGTTCACTCTAAGAACTGGCTGCATAATGCCTCAAAGATATGCTATAAAAGGAGGCCATGGGTGCACTATATTTTCAAGGAATTCATTTGCAAGGTTATGCTACTGCTATTCTCTTGGGGAAACCTCTTTTCTCATCAAGAGCATACTAGCACCATTCCATTTGGGCAATCCACATCACCTTTTGAGTGGGTTAGCTTGGGATTCTTTCACCATTTCTTTCAAGTTTTCAAGTTGTAATAAGAGCTCAATCTTGGGGGTCCAAGAGCCCTCCCTTGGAGGAAGAAGGGACCCAAAGTCCCCTTTCTCTTTGGTGTTTTATTTTCACTAATACAATCCTTTCCATTGGTGACATGAGTTGTTTGTTTCTTGTCCTTATGTCCTTATGCACAATAGTTTAATTGTTTTTTCCTTTCCTAGTTTAATTCTTAGCTTAGTATTTTATGTTTATTCTTCTAACCCTTTCCTTTACTGTTGTCTTGCTTAGCTAATGCAACTAAGATTGTAAGCACCTCTGTTTTTCTCATTTAGGTGACAAAAGAGGTGCAACACACGTGACCCCCTATCATTGGTGACATATGACGTGGCATTAACATGGATGTTGACATGGCACCTGCCACCTAGCCCATCGGGCCCACATTCAATATTGGAACCCTCTTCGTCATTGGAATTCATCCATTCCAAAATGCTACATATCATGCCAATCAAATTTCCTAACGATGATCATCTCCTTCGACCTGATCATTTTTCCCGACGCTGATCATTTTTGTCAACCAAATCAACTTCCCCGACACCGATCAGATCCTCTGACCCAATCAACTTTCTCAAATTCGATCATCTTCGCCGACCCAATCAACTTTCCTAACTTCGATCTCATCCTCTAACCCAACAATTTTTTTCAACTCGACTAATTTTCCCAACGTGACCAACACTTCTGAAATACCATTCATGCAACATCTTTTAGCGACCATATATTGTGCTATAGGTGTCGGAATTGAGCTCGTGATACCTTGTTGAAAATATATCGAGCAAAGGAATGCAATGGAAGAGGTCTTCAGGTCAGAAAAGTGATAGAAAATCTCATAAATTGCAGAAAACAACATGCCACGAATTTGGGGAGGAAATGGATTGTGCAAACTTCAAACAATCATATTTGGAGCTACAAGTAACGAAATTAGGCATGGGAGGGCTTGATGGAAAGTTGGAGGAGAGAAGAATGGGTTGGGCTAACAAGTTTTGTCTTATGGTGAGCATGAAAGGTCCAAAAATTCAAAACATAGAAGGAACCCCAATCCGGATGAAGAACCCACTATGCAGACTTCAAACAGGTGTATCTCAAGCTACATGCAATGAAATCAAGCCAAAAATAGCTCGATGGAAAGACGAGACAAAGGAGAATAATCCAGAATGATTTTGTTCAATAGACGAGAGCCAAAAATTCTCAGAACGACCCAAGAAATTTAAAAAATGACCCAACAGGAAGAATGGGGTGAATGTAACCACCCAAAAGTCTCTTTAGCTCCCATTTGTAACTCCCACATCTACATTTTGAAAATCCAAAAGAAATTTGAAATGTAAAAAAAACAAAATTAGGGGAAAACGAAACAAATGGTCATGAGGTGAAGAATCTATCTCTTGTTTTATAAAAGAGAGTTAGTTGAATGGAAGATGACATTTTCCCTTTTTAACAAAGATGATACTATCACTTCTTTATAATAAAGAGCATAAGACATTTATGAAGTCATAAATGTTTGCAAATGCTTGTGGAACTATTTTATACTTGTATGTGTTAATTAATTTTTCTCGGTACTCATCATGTGAACTATTTATGTTCTTAGTATTCAAGATTCTTATGTTGTGATTTCTTATGAGTGTATGGATGATGTTACAGATTTTCTTTTCAACTATTTGAGACGATTTCTGCAATATTATTGTGCTGACATGTCTAGGTTGTCATGAACTATTTCTGTTGTCTAGATATACCCTTTCATTGTACTCATTCTATTATTTTTTTCTCTTAGTAATCCAAAAATGAAGGTATTACTGATAAATTTCAAGTTAGTTTAATGTATTTTATGCATCAGATCGTTAAGAATGCGAAATACATAAAATTTAGTATCTTGTTGCGGAATATCAAATGTGACTTTTACTTGATGTTTATTGATGAATAAAGAGATCAGTCATTAATATCCATGGTGGAAATGAAGAGAATAGAATAGAAAAATAGAAAGAGAAATAGAGACAAGAGGTTGATAACGGAGTTCACCAATCATTGGCTACGTCTCTGGGCCCGCTTCCAAGTGGAGGACCTCTTTATTGCTCTTTAAAATGCTCAAAGTTCTCTTACATAGGCTCTTTGTTGTACATAATGTGCTTCAGATCTGTTGTGAAAAACCTCCTTGCTCATATTAAAGCATGCTCCATCAAACTTCCTCTCAAAAACATGGCAATAATGCCCCTCAAAACATGAGAAAAGGCCAAAATTTACAAACTGGCCCTTCAAAACCCTGCATCAAAAAGTCTCCTCAAGGCTACAAAAAGCTAGTTTTTTTATAGTTTTCAGGCTCAAATGAGAAAGTTCAACTTCCCCTAAAGATCTGGCCTTTTTCTGGGATCAAATCCCCCTCCAAATGGCCAAGATATGCTCAAAAAACCACTTGTTGGTCATAATATCACCCAATTAATTAAAAATAATACATAACAGGCTTAAAAACCCATTTTTAAACTTTAGGATATGTTTACGCCCCCAAAAGACGTTCATATGAAGTCCATATGGACAAACTCTAGACCAAAAAAGCTAAGCGCTGGACCATACTGGCGCTAGCTCCTGGTACACTTTGACCTTTTGATTGCCTTAAACACTGCCAATTCATCATTTCTTGTTGCATGTAAGCTAAAGGGAAAAAATGTTGTTTTAATGCAATAACAAAATCATTCCAGGAAGAGATTGTTTAACCACTTTTCTTAAGATCATCTCTAGTTCTGCTTTCCCACCATATGAGAGTTGTGCCTCCCAATTTGAGACTTGCTAGTTGAATCTTAGTTTCATCATCAAAAATATTTCGTATCATGCAATAGACTTCTAATTGTCTCACCCAATTATCTATCTTTTCTGCATCTAATTCACCATCATAAGTAGGTAATTGAAACTTTACATCTAACTTTAATAATGGCATATCAGAAGAACGATGAGTTTTTTGCTTATCCTTAGAGGAATGTACACTTGCTTCATTATTAGATGATGAGGATAAAGGAGAATAAGGTTCTAAAGGTCCACCACCTCCAACTCCTCCTTCTTCTCTTACCGAAGATTCACCCTCTTCAACTTTGGATTCCTCCACTGGCCTCTTTCATGGTAAAGCTCCTCTACCATGTCTTGCATCAATTTAAAGGCCTCGAAAAAATCATCTTCAGATTTGAAGGGACCCAATTTCCATGGTGAAGACATCTCTTGCTTATGTGGTCACCTTTGAATCTTTGTGTCAAGAGCCTCAAGTTGGATTTCTCCTCGCTTGAGTTTTTATCTGGTGAGCATTCAATTCTTGCAATTCCTTTCAAACCTTCAAAATCAAATACTCTGATACCATAAACTTGATCCAAAAATGAAGGTATTACTGATAAATTGCAAGTTAGTTTAATGTATTTTATGCATCGGATTGTTAAGAATGTGAAATACATAAAACTTATTATCTTGTTGCGGAATATCAAATGTGACTTTTACTTGATGATTAGTAATGAATAAAGAGATTATTCATTAATATCCATGATGGAAATGAAGAGAATAGAACAACAAAACAGAAAGAGAGATAGAGACAAGAGGTTGATAACGGAGTTCCCCAATCATTGGCTATGTCTCTGGGCCCGCTTCCAAGTGGAGGACCTCTTTATTGCTCTTTAAAATAATCAAAGTTCTCTTAAATAGGCTCTTTGTTGTTACATAATGTGCTTCAGAGCTACTCTACAAGACCTCCTTGCTCAAATTCAAGCATGCTCCATCAAATTCCTCTCAAAAACATGGCAAAAATGCCCCTCAAAACATGAGAAAATGCCAAAATTTACAAACTACCCCTTCAAAACCCTACATCAAAATATATGAGTATATTCTTGTACACTTTGACCTTTTGATTGCCTTAAACACTGCCAATTCATCATTTCTTGTTGCATGTAAGCTAAAGGGAAAAAATGTTGTTTTAATGCATTAACAAAATCATTCCAGGAAGAGATTGTTTTACCACTTTTCTTAAGATCATCTCTAGTTTTTCTTTCCCACCATATGAGAGTTGTGCCTTCCAATTTGAGACTTGCTAGTTGAATCTTAGTTTCATCATCAAAAATCTTTTGTATCCGGCAATAGACTTCTAATTTTCTCAACCAAATATCTATCTTTTCTGCATCTAATTCACCATCATAAGTGGGTAATTGAAACTTTACATCTAACTTTAATAATGGCATATTAGAAGAACGATGAGTTTTTCGCTTATCCTTGGAGGAATGTACACTTTCTTGATTATAAGATGATGAGGATGAAGGAGAATAAGGTTCTAAAGGTCCACCACCTCCAACTCCTCCTTCTTCTCTTACCGAAGATTCACATTCTTCAACTTTGGATTCCTTCTTTGACCTCTTTCATGGTAAAGCTCCTCTACCATGGATTGCATCAATTTAAAGGCCTCGAAGAAATCATCTTCAGATTTGAAGGGACCCAATTTCCATGGTGAAGACATCTCTTGCTTATGTGGTCGCCTTTGAATCTCTGTGTCAAGAGCCTCAAGTTGGATTTATCCTCACTTGAGTTTTTCTCTGGTGTGCATTCAATGCTTGCAATTCCTGTGAAACCTTCAAAATTAAATGCTTTGATACCATAAACTTGATCCAAAAATGAAGGTATTACTGATAAATTGTAACTTAGTTTAATGTATTTTATGCATCGGATTCTTAAGAATGCGAAATACATAAAACTTATTATCTTGTTGCGAAATATCAAATGTGACTTTTACTTGATGATTATTAATGAATAAAGAGATTAGTCATTAACATCCATGCTGGAAATGAAGAGAATATAACAACAAAACATCATGAGAAATAGAGATAAGAGGTTGATAACGGAGTTCCCCAATCATTGGCTACGTCTCAGGCCCGCTTCCAAGTGGAGGACCTCTTTATTGCTCTTTAAAGTGATCAAAGTTCTCTTACATAGGCTCTTTGTTGTTACATAATGTGCTTCATATCTACTGTGAAAGACCTCCTTGCTCAAATTCAAGCATGCTCCATCAAATTCCTCTCAAAAACATAGCGAAAATGCCCCTCAAAACATGAGAAAATGCCAAAATTTACAAACTGCCCCTTCAAAACCCTACACCAAAATATATGAGTATATTCTTGTACACTTTGACCTTTCGATTACCTTAAACACTGCCAATTCATCATTTCTTGTTGCATGTAAGCTAAAGGGAAAAAATGTTGTTTTAATGCAATAACAAAATCATTCCAGGAAGAGATTGTTTTACCACTTTTCTTAAGATCATCTCTAGTTCTGCTTTCCCACCATATGAGAGTTGTGTCTTCCAATTTGAGAATTTCTAGTTGAATCTTAGTTTCATCATCAAAAATCTTTTGTATCCTCCAATAGACTTCTAATTGTCTCACCCAATTATCTATCTTTTCTGCATCTAATTCACCATCATAAGTGGGTAATTGAAACTTTACATCTAACTTTAATAATGGCATATCAGAAGAACAATGAGTTTTTTGCTGATCCTTGGAGGAATGTACACTTGCTTCATTATAAGATGATGAGGATGAAGGAGAATAAGGTTTTGAAGGTCCACCACCTCCAACTACCCCTTCTTCTATTACCGAAGATTTACCTTCTTAAACTTTGGATTCCTTCGCTGACCTCTTTCATGGTAAAGCTCCTCTACCATGGCTTGCATTAATTTAAAGGCCTCAAATAAATCATCTTCAGATTTGAAGGGACCTAATTTCCGTGGTGAAGACATCTCTTGCTTATCTGGTCACCTTTGAATCTCTATGTAGGGAGGCTCAAGTTGGATTTATCCTCGCTTAAGATTTTCTCTGGTGAGCATTCAATGCTTGCAACTACTTTCAAAACTTTAAAATCAAATGCTCTGATACMATAAACTTGATCCAAAAATGAAGGTATTACTGATAAATTGCAAGTTAGTTTAATGTATTTTATGCATCGGATTGTTAAGAATGCGAAATACATAAAACTTATTATCTTGTTGCGGAATATCAAATGTGACTTTTACTTGATGATTATTAATGAATAAAGATATTAGTCATTAATATCCATGCTGGAAATGAAGAGAATAGAACACCAAAACAGAAAGAGAAATAGAGACAAGAGGTTGATAACGGAGTTCACCAGTCATTGGCTACGTCTTTGGGCCCGCTTCCAAGTGGAGGACCTCTTTATTGCTCTTTAAAATGATCAAAGTTATCTTACATAGGATCTTTGTTGTTATATAATGTGCTTCATATCTACTGTGCAAGACCTCCTTGCTCAAATTCAAGCATGCTCCATCAAATTCCTCTCAAAAACATGGCAAAAATGCCCCTCAAAACATGAGAAAATGGCAAAATCTACAAACTGCCCCTTCAAAACCCTGCATCAAAATATATGAGTATATTATTGTACACATTGACCTTTTGATTTCCTTAAACACTACCAATTCATCATTTCTTGTTGCATGTAAGCTAAAGGGAAAAAATGTTGTTTTAATGCAATAACAAAATCATTCCAGGAAGAGATTGTTTTGCCACTTTTCTTAAGATAATCTCTAGTTCTGCTTTCCCACCATATGAGAGTTGTGCATCCCAATTTGAGACTTGCTAGTTGAATCTTAGTTTCATCATCAAAAATATTTTGTATCCTGCAATAGACTTCTAATTGTCTCACCCAATTATCTATCTTTTCTGCTTCTAATTCACCATCATAAGTGGGTAATTGAAACTTTACATCCAACTTTAATAATGGCATATCAGAAGAGCGATGAGTTTTTTGCTTATCCTTCGAGGAATGTACACTTGCTTCATTACTAGATGATGAGGATGAAGGAGAATAAGGTTCTGAAGGTCCACCACCTCCAACTCCTCCTTCTTCTCTTACCGAAGATTCACCTTCTTCAACTTTGGATTCCTTCGCTGACCTCTTTCATGGTAAAGCTCCTCTACCATGGCTTGCATCAATTTAAATGCCTCGAAGAAATCATCTTCAGATTTGAAGGGACCCAATTTCCATGGTGAAGACATCTCCTGCTTATGTGGTCGCCTTTGAATCTCTGTGTCAAGAGCCTCAAGTTGGATTTCTCCTCGCTTGAGTTTTTCTCTTGTGAGCATTCAATTCTTGCAATTCCTGTCAAACCTTCAAAATCAAATGCTCTGATACCACAAACGTGATCCATAAATGAAGGTATTACTAATAAATTGCAAGTTAGTTTAATGTATTTTATGCATCGGATTGTTAAGAATGCGAAATACATAAATCTTATTATCTTGTTGCGGAATATCAAATGTGACTTTTACTTGATGATTATTAATGAATAAAGAGATTAGTCATTAATATGCATGCCTGAAATGAAGAGAATAGAATAGAAAAATAGAAAGATAAATAGAGACAAGAGGTTGATAACGGAGTTCACCAATCATTGGCTACGTCTCTAGGCCCGCTTCCAAGTGGAGGACCTCTTTATTTCTCTTTAAAATGATCAAAGTTCTCTTACATAGACTCTTTTCTGTTACATAATGTGCTTCATATCTACTTTGCAAGACCTCCTTGCTCAAATTCAAGCATGCTCCATCAAATTCCTTTCAAAAACATGGCAAAAATGCCCCTCAAAACATGAGAAAATGCCAAAATTTACAAACTGCCCCTTCAAAACCCTGCATCAAAATATATGAGTATATTATTGTACACTTTGACCTTTTGATTGCCTTAAATTCTGCCAATTCATCATTTCTTCTTGCATGTAAGCTAAAGGGAAAAAAAATGTTGTTTTAATGCAATAATAAAATCATTCCAGGAAGAGATTGTTTTACCACTTTTATAAAGATCATCTCTAGTTCTGCTTTCCCACCATATGAGATTTGTGCCTCCCAGTTTAAGACTTTCTAGTTGAATCTTAGTTTCATCATCAAAAATCTTTTGTATCCTGCAATAGACTTCTAATTGTCTCACCCAATTATCTATCTTTTCTGCATCTAATTCACCATCATAAGTGGGTAACTGAAACTTTACATCTAACTTTAATAATGGCATATTAGAAGAACAATGAGTTTTTTGCTGATCACTGGAGGAGTGTACACTTGCTTCATTATTAGATGATGATGATGAAGGAGAATAAGGTTCTGAAGGTCCACCACCTCCAACTCCTCCTTCTTCTCTTACCGAAGATTCACCTTCTTCAACTTTGGATTCCTTCGCTCACCTCTTTCATGGTAAATCTCCTCTACCATGGCTTGCATCAATTTAAAGGCCTCGAAGAAATCATCTTCAAATATGAAGCGACCCAATTTCGGTGGTGGAGACATCTCTTGCTTATGTGGTCGCCTTTGAATCTCTGTGTCAGGAGCCTCAAGTTGCATTTCTGCTCTCTTGAGTTTTTCTCTGGTGAGCATTCAATGCTTGAAATTCATGTCAAACCTTAAAAATAAAATGCTCTGTCACCATAAACTTGATCCAAAAATAAAGGTATTACTAATAAATTGCAAGTTAGTTTAGTGTATTTTAAGCATCGGATTGTTAAGAATGCGAAACACATAAAACTTATTATCTTGTTGTGGAATATCAAATGTGACTTTTACTTGACGATTATTAATGAATAAAGAGATTACTCATTAATATCCATGCTGGAAATGAAGAGAATAGAACAGCAAAACAGAAAGAGAAATAGAGACAAGAGGTTGATAACGGAGTTCACCAATCATTGGCTACGTCTTTGGGCCCGCTTCCAAGTGGAGGACCTCTTTATTGCTCTTTAAAATGATCAAATTTCTCTTACATAGGATCTTTGTTGTTACATAATGTGCTTCAGATCTACTGTGAAATACCTCCTTGCTCAAATTCAATCATGCTCCATCAAATTCCTCTCAAAAACATGGCAAAAATGCCCCTCAAAACATGAGAAAATGCCAAAATTTACAAACTGCCCCTTCAAAAGACTGCATCAAAATATATGATTATATTCTTGTACACTTTGACCTTTTGATTTCCTTAAACACTGCCAATTCATCATTTCTTGTTGCATGTAAGCTAAAGGGAAAAAATGTTGTTTTATTGCAATAACAAAATCATTCCAAGAAGAGATTGTTTTACCACTTTTCTTAAGATCATCTCTAGTTCTGCTTTCAAACCATATGAGAGTTGTGCCTCCCAATTTGAGACTTTCTAGTTGAATCTTAGTTTCATCATCAAAAATCTTTTGTATCCTGCAATAGACTTCTAATTGTCTCACCCAATTATCTATCTTTTCTGCATCTAATTCATCATCATAAGTGGGTAATTGAAACTTTACATCTAACTTTAATAATGGCATATCAGAAGAACGATGATTTTTTTGCTTGTCCTTGGAGGAATGTAAACTTGCTTCATTATTAGATGATGAGGGTGAAGCAGAATAAGGTTCTGAGGGTCCACCACCTCCAACTCCTCCGTCTTCTCTTACCGAAGATTCACCTTCTTCAACATTGGATTCCTTCGCTGACCTCTTTCATGGTAAAGCTCCTCTACTATGGCTTGCATCAATTTAAAGGCCTCGAAGAAATCATCCTCAGATTTGAAGGGACCCAATTTCCGTGGTGAAGACATCTCTTGCTTATGTGGTCGCCTTTGAATCTTTGTGTTAAGAGCCTCAAGTTGGATTTATCCTCGCTTGAGTTTTTCACTGGTGAGCATTCAATGCTTGGAATTCCTGTCAAACCTTGAAAATCAAATGCCCTGATACCATAAACTTGATCCAAAAATGAAGGTATTACTGATAAATTGCAAGTTAGTTTAATGTATTTTATGCATCGGATTGTTAAGAATGTGAAATACATAAAACTTTTTATCTTGTTGCAGAATATCAAATGTGACTTTTACTTGATGATTATTAATGAATAAAGAGATTAGTCATTAATATCCATGCTGGAAATGAAGAGAATAGAACTACAAAACAGAAAGAGAAATAGAGACAAAAGGTTGATAACGGAGTTCACCAATCACTGGCTACATCTCTGAGCCGCTTCCAAGTGGAGGACCTCTTTATTGCTCTTTAAAATGAAAAAATGTTCTCTTACATAGAATATTTGTTGTTACATAATGTGCTTCAGATCTACTGTGCATGACCTCATTGCTCAAATTCAAGCATGCTCCATCAAATTCCTCTCAAAAACATGGCAAAAATGCCCCTCAAAACATGAGAAAATGCCAAAATTTACAAACTACCCCTTGAAAACCCTGAATCAAAATATATGAGTATATTCCTGTACACTTTGACCTTTTGATTTCCTTAAAGACTGCCAATTCATCATTTATTGTTGCATGTAAGCTAGAGGGAAAAAATGTTGTTTTAATGTAATAACAAAATCATTCCAGGAAGAGATTGTTTTACCACTTTTCTTAAGATCATCTCCAGTTCTGCTTTCCCACCATATGAGAGTTGTGCCTCCCAATTTGAGACTTGCTAGTTGAATCTTACTTTCATCATCAAAAATAGTTTGTATCCTGCAATAGACTTCTAATTGTATCACCCAATTATCTAACTTTTCTGCATCTAATTCACCATCATAAGTGGGTAATTGAAACTTTACATCTAACTTTAATAATGGCATATCAGAAGAACGATGAGTTTTTTGCTTATCCTTGCAGGAATGCACACTTGCTTCATTATTAGATGATGAGGATGAAGGAGAATAAGGTTCTGAAGGTCCACCACCTCCAACTCCTCCTTCTTCTCTTACCGAAGATTCACCTTCTTCAACTTTGGATTCCTTCGCTAACATGTTTCATGGTAAAGATCCTCTACCATGGATTGAATCAATTTAAAGGCCTCGAAGAAATCATCTTCAGATTTGAAGGGACCCAATTTCTATGGTGAAGACATCTCTTGCTTATGTGGCCGCCTTTGAATCTCTGTGTCAAGAGCCTCAAGTTGGATTTCTCCTCGCTTGAATTTTTCTCTGGTGAGCATTCAATGCTTGCAATTCCTGTCAAACCTTCAAAATCAAATGCTCTGATACCATAAACTTGATCAAAAAATGAAGGTATTACTGATAAATTGCAAGTTAGTTTAATGTATTTTATGCATTGGATTGTTAAGAATGTGAAATACATAAAACTTATTATCTTGTTGCGGAATATCAAATGTGACTTTTACTTGATGATTATTAATGAATAAATAGATTAGTCATTAATATCTATGCTGTAAATGAAAAGAATAGAACAACAAAATAGAAAGAGAAATAGAGACAAGAGGTTGATAACGGAGTACACACATCATTGGCTACGTCTCTAGGCCTACTTCCAAGTGGAGGACCTCTTTATTGCTCTTTAAAATTATCAAAGTTCTCTTACATAGGCTCTTTGTTGTTACATAATGTGCATCAGATCTACTGTGCAAGACCTCCTTGCTCAAATTCAAGCATACTCCATCAAATTCCTCTCAAAAACATGGCAAAAATGCCCCTCAAAACATGAGAAAATGCCAAAATTTACAAACTTCCCCTTCAAAACCCTGCATCAAAATATATGAGTATATTCATGTACACTTTGACCTTTTGATTGCTTTAAATACTGCCGATTCATCATTTCTTGTTGCATGTAAGCTAAAGGGAAAAAATGTTGTTTTAATGCAATAACAAAATCATTCCAGGAAGAGATTGTTTTACCACTTTTCTTAAGATCATCTCTAGTTCTACTTTCCCACCATATGAGAGTTGTGCCTCCCAATTTGAGACTTGCTAGTTGAATCTTAGTTTCATCATCAAAAATATTTTCTATCCTGCAATAGACTTCTAATTGTCTCACCCAATTATCTATCTTTTCTGCATCTAATTCACCATCATAAGTGGGTAATTGAAACTTTACATCTAACTTTAATAATGGCATATCAGAAGAACGATGAGTTTTTTGCTTATCCTTAGAGGAATGTACACTTGCTTCATTATTAGATGATGAGGATGAAGGAGAATAAGGTTCTGAAGGTCCACCACCTCCAACTCCTCCTTCTTCTCTTACCGAAGATTCACATTCTTCAACTTTGGATTCCTTCGCTCACCTCTTTCATGGTAAATCTCCTCTACCATGGCTTGCATCAATTTAAAGGCCTCAAAGAAATCATCTTCAGATTTGAAGGGACCCAATTTCCATGGTGGAGACATCTCTTGCTTATGTGGTCGCCTTTGAATCTCTGTGTCAAGAGCCTCAAGTTGGATTTCTCCTCGCTTGAGTTTTTCTTTGGTGAGCATTCAATGCTTGCAATTCATGTCAAACCTTCAAAATCAAATTCTCTGATACCATAAACTTGATCAAAAAATAAGGTATTACTGATAAATTGAAAGTTATTTTAATGTATTTTATGCATCGGATTGTTAAGAATGTGAAATACATAAAACTTATTATCTTGTTGTGGAATATAGAAAGTGACTTTTACTTGATGATTATTAATGAATAAAGAGACTAGTCATTAATATCCATGCTGGAAATGAAGAGAATAGAACGGCAAAACAGAAATAGAAATAGAGACAAGAGGTTGATAATGGAGTTCACCAATCATTGGCTACATCTCTGGCCCCACTTCCAAGTGGATGACCTCTTTATTGCTCTTTAAAATGATCAAAGTTCTCTTACATAGTCTCTTTGTTGTTACATAATGTGCTTCAGATCTACTGTGCAAGACCTACTTGCTCAAAGTCAAGCATGCTCCATCAAATTCCTCTCAAAAACATGGCAAAAATGCCCCTCAAAACATGAGAAAATGCCAAAATTTACAAACTACCCCTTCAAAACCCTGCATCAAAATATATGAGTATATTATTGTACACTTTGACCTTTTGATTGCCTTAAACACTGCAAATTCATCATTTCTTGTTGCATGTAAGCTAAAGGGAAAAAATGTTGATTGAATGCAATAACAAAATCATTCCAGGAAGAGATTGTTTTACCACTTTTATTAAGATCATCTCTAGTTCTGGTTTCCCACCATATGAGAGTTGTTCCTCTGAATTTGAGACTTGATAGTTGAATCTTAGTTTCATCATCAAAAATATTTTGTATCTTGCAATAGACTTTTAATTGTCTCACCCAATTATCTATCTTTTCTGCATCTAATTCACCATCATAAGTGGGTAATTGAAACTTTACATCTAACTTTACATCAGAAGAATGATGATTTTTTTTCTTATCCTTGGAGGAATGTACACTTCCTTCATTATTAGATGGTGAGGATGAAGGAGAATAAGGTTCTGAAGGTCCACCACCTCCAACTCCTCCTTCTTCAACTTTGGATTCCTTCGCTCACCTCTTTCATGGTAAAGCTCCTCTACCATGGCTTGCATCAATTTAAAGGCCTCGAAGAAATCTTCTTCAGATTTGAAGGGACCCAATTTCCATGGTGAAGACATCTCTTGCTTATGTGGTCACCTTTGAATCTCTGTGTCAAGAGCCTCAAGTTGGATTTCTCCTCGCTTGTGTTTTTCTCTAGTGAGCATTCAATGCTTGCAATTCCTGTCAAACCTTCAAAATCAAATTCTCTGATACCATAAAATTGATCCAAAAATGAAGGTATTACTGATAAATTGCAAGTTAGTTTAATGTATTTTATGGATCGGATTGTTAAGAATGCAAAATACATAAAACTTTTTATCTTGTTGCGGAATATCAAATGTGACTTTTACTTGATGATTATTAATGAATAAAGAGATTAGTCATTAATATCCATGCTAGAAATGAAGAGAGTAGAACAACAAAACAGAAAGAGATATAGAGACAAGAGGTTGATAACGGAGTTCACCAATCATTGGCTACGTCTCTGGGCCCGCTTCCAAGTGGAGGACCTCTTTATTTCTCTTTAAAATGATCAAAGTTCTCTTACATAGGCTCTTTGTTGTTACATAATGTGCTTCAGATCTACTGTGCAAGACCTCCTTGCTCAAATTCAAGCATGCTCCATCAAATTCCTCTCAAAAACATGGCAAAAATGCCCCTCAAAACATGAGAAAATGCCAAAATTTACAAACTGCCCGTTCAAAACCCTGCATCAAAATATATGAGTATATTATTGTACACTTTGACCTTTTGATTTCCTTAAACACTGCCAATTCATAATTTCTTGTTGCATGTAAGCTAAAGGGAAAAAATGTTGTTTTAATGCAATGACAAAATCATTCCAGGAAGAGATTGTTTTACCACTTTTCTTAAGATCATCTCTAGTTCTGCTTTCCCACCATATGAGAGTTGTGCCTCCCAATTTGAGACTTGCTAGTTGAATCTTAGTTTCATCATAAAAAATCTTTTGTATCCTGCAATAGACTTCTAATTGTCTCACCCAATTATCTATCTTTTCTACATCTAATTCACCATCATCAGTGGGTAAATTAAACTTTACATCTAACTTTAATAATGGCATATTAGAAGAACAATGAGTTTTTTGCTTATCCTTGGAGGAATGTACACTTTCTTCATTATTAGATGATGAGGATGAAGGAGAATAAGGTTCTGAAGGTCCACCACCTCCAACTCCTCCTTCTTCTCTTACCGAAGATTCACCTTCTTCAACTTTGGATTCCTTCACTCACCTCTTTCATAGTAAAGATCCTCTACCATGGCTTGCATCAATTTAAAGGCCTTGAAGAAACCATCTTCAAATTTGAAGGGACCCAATTTCCGTGGTGAAGACATCTCTTGCTTATGTGGTCGCCTTTGAATCTATGTGTCAAGAGCCTCAAGTTGGATTTCTCCTCGCTTGAGTTTTTCTCTGGTGAGCATTCAATGCTTGCAATTCCTATCAAACCTTCAAAATCAAATTCTCTGATACCATAAACTTGATCCAAAAATGAAGGTATTACTGATAAATTGCAAGTTAGTTTAATGTATTTTATGCATCGGATTGTTAAGAATGTGAAATACATAAAACTTATTATCTTGTTGCGAAATATCAAATGTGACTTTTACTTGATGATTATTAATGAATAAAGAGATTAGTCATTAATATCAATGCTGGAAATGAAGAGAATAGAGTAGAAAAATAGAAAGAGAAATAGAGACAAGAGGTTGATAACAGAGTTCACCAATCATTGGCTACGTCTCTGGGCCCGCTTCCAAGTGGAGGACCTCTTTATTTCTCTTTAAAATGATCAAAGTTCTCTTACATAAGCTCTTTGTTGTTACATAATGTGCTTCAGATCTACTGTGCAAGACTGCCTTGCTCAAATTCAAGCATGCTCCATCAAATTCCTCTCAAAAACATGGCAAAAATGCCCCTCAAAACATGAGAAAATGCCAAAATTTACAAAATGCCCCTTCAAAACCCTGCATCAAAATATATGATTATATTCTTGTACACTTTGACCTTTTGATTGCCTTAAACACTACCAATTCATCATTTCTTGTTGCATGTAAGCTAAAGGGAGAAAATGTTGTTTTAATGCAATAACAAAATCATTCCAGGAAGAGATTGTTTTACTACTTTTCTTAAGATCATCTCTAGTTCTTCTTTCCCACCTGTTGACGGGAGAAAATGAACGCTCGTCAATTGGAGGAGTGGATCCGGTCCAGGGTTTTCTAAATAACCCAAACCGTTTGGGATGATCCACCCCGACAGGTTTAGCGGCTCTGTTAGCCGATCTAAGTCCTAGGAAAATGAAAGAAAACTAACTAAAGGAACTAATCTAAATGAAATCAACAATTAAAGGGAACTAATAAACAAATCTGAAATAAATATATACATACTATTGTCTAATATTATACAGCAATAACTCTATGAAATTTAATGTTCAATTATCGGCAGAATTAGATCTTAATCACAAATGTACAATATTTACATATTACAGATTTTAAATGAAAACCTGAAAAAAAATCATTTGTAAACTGTCCTATGACAGCGAAACTATTGTTTTTTTTTGTTTTTTTTTTGTAATTTTGTGAGAAAGAAATAAAATGAAAACTGTCTAAGCTGAGAAATTGAAACAATAATCCAAACTATAAATCTGAACTATATATATCTATATAAACTACTTAAATAACACTAATAAACTAACCTGTAACAACACTTTCCAATTTGTCCCGTGCAGCGTATCCGATTCAGCTGTTCGATGGGAGGAAACCCACACCAGATTTTTCACAAGCTTATTATAAACATGAAGCAGCAATGCTCTTTGAATATGAATGACAGGACAGACAAGACATAAAAAATGATAGCAATCTTATAATTTACAAATCATCGCAGTTAGATAAATCCCTGTGGAAAGATTTGTACAGAACAGTTCAATTAACGAAGAAGATAAACCTTTATTCATTAAATTGAAACAGAGTAATTGTTGTGCTAAAACTGAGATACATAAGACATGGACATAATTTAAATCACAACACATTAACCTGTAATAAGCCTTGATATCTAAAGTAGTTAATGACTTAATCACAAATTAAAATGCACAAAACCTAAACGAAAGTATGATAAATTGAAAGCTAAAGTTGTTACAAAAGATTGACTTCCATTCAAGTCTGTATCATCATAAATCCATAGTCTTGTTCTCCCAACAGTGATGGGTTCATTACAAAAAATAACAAGTATTTAAAGACCACAGGGTAAAACGTCCCTGTGGTAATTATCAAAAACAGTTTACAAAAAAATCCGGGAACAATCTCCCAAGTCTCTATTTCTGCCTATGACTAACAACTTAAAAAAAAAACTATATCTAAACTGCCACATCTTGTCCAATTTGTCAATGAAATTCATAGGTACCTGTGGGTAGACAAGAATACACAAGTTTAGATAATGTTTTATTGATAAAATTAACAAAAATCTAAATTTTGAGACTAGCTACAGAATCTTGCGATTTTGTAGCTGGTCTAATTTGAAAACAGAATCGTTTTTAATCAATCCAAAACTAACAGAAATATATTCTACCTATTAAACAAATATTTAATTTCTAATTGAAACAAAGCAAATCATTCATGCCACAACAAACCAAAACTTGTATGCAAATTGAAACAAATGAAATCGTGGTCACTTAACCGAATGGTGACAGGGATATATGCAAAACACTTTTTATTACCAATTCGGAGCAGACAGAATAATTTGAAACCAACGAAATCATTTTTGAACCAATCTCATTTCAAAATAGACTATAACTGATCAAGCAAATCTTTCATATTCAATACAAATGCAATAGTTTATGTCGACTTAGAACTTAACAAAATCATTATTAAATCCAACACTAACAGAGTTTTTTTTTCGAATCAATAGATTACATTGTATTTATCAAACCAATCTTTGATATTAATGCAATCGCATACATAAAAGACTATGTTAATTCAAACATATAGAATCGTTTCAAAATCAAACCAAACATAACCGAATTGAGCTAACTTAGAGATGACACAATCCAAGAACAACAAAATCATATTAATCAAATCATAGCTACATTGGATTTTAGCAAAACGAATCGATGCAACAAAATAGTTTGTGCCAATTCCAAACAAAATCTTTCGTGCTAAGTCAAATACAAAATGAAATCATTTCAAAAACAAACCAAACAGAATCGAATCAAACTAACTCGGAAACAATTCAATCGTTTATACTAATCTGAAAGCAATAAAATCGTATCAATCAAAACATAGCTGTGTTCGATTTTAGCAAACAAATATTCTGTACATGATTCATAACGAAATCATTTTTAGTAATCTGAAAATAATAGAATCATTTTGAATCTAAACAAACAAACAGGACTAATCGAAATCAAACCCAATCGGTCATACTAATTCAAACCAACTCATAAAACAAAATTGATGTTGAAATACATACCTGGGCAGTAGGAGAACGATTCGATCATGATAACTTTGAATTGACAAAGGTTGTTGCGGCCTCAACATTTCTGAAGACAATTGAACTAGTGGTCTTTTGCTTCTTCTCGTTGGCTTGTAGCCTGTCTCTTTCTTTTGAAAACACTGTCACTCGTTAATCTAATGATTTAATCTTAGATTGCAACAGGGGAACATCGGTGTAATAACGTTCAAGCCAGGCATTGCACTGAGTACACGATGATTGATCGGGCCTTGGCATAATAGGTGAGGGTTCTTTCAAATTACCAGGGGTGTCACTATGAAGCTTAATTCCTAGGAAATTAGGGTTGTTCTTGAGGCATGGAGGTAAGTTGGAAACATAGTCATAGGGTTCCATTAAGTAGAGGCCATGAGAGTAAGGTTATTCCTCAGCTAGGAAACGTTCAATATCGGAGTCTGAATCCTCTCTCAAGACTATTGGCTTATGGTCAATGTCTTGTTTGGGTTTATTCCTAGCACATCTGGATATCCATCGTGCATTTTTCTTTCCTTTACTATTGACACCAGTAACACCTTTTCCTTTCTTCCTTACAAGACTCTTGATGGTCTTAGTATTGTCTTTAGCACATGGGTCAATCATGGTATCGGGTAGGTCAAGGTTGGGGCAATCCGAGAGTTTGACAGGGGGTAGAAGGGTAGGTTGTGGCACGGCTGGCCCAACCAGAGTTTCAGCAACCACAACTTTGTCCACTTGGACACACTCGGGAGTGGCAAAGCCATTCCTTGACAGGAAGGCTTGCCAACAGTCACCGCTAAGGCTCAAATGGTGGACGATAATGATTTTGATTAGGCAGTGATGGAAAAGGCTGCTATCAACCTTCTCACGCTTAAAATGTTTGGACATCTTGTACAGACTTTGTAGGATATAGTGCGGCATGTTAAGGGGGTAGTCTATAAAATTCATCAATAACCGAAGATGATAGAGAAATACCAAACCGTAACGACCTTCGCAGGTCACAAATTGTTTAACAATTGCTAATAGATCATTCCATCTAGGATTGAGGGCAGCGACAGACATACCTCTATCACAACTAACAACCTTCCTTGATGTGAAAAGGAGCGGCCACGACACCTCATCCACTTTCGAGTTCTTAAACCACCTCTGTCCTTTAGCTGGTAAGCCTGTAGCCGAACTGAGGAATTCCTCATTTAGCTCAAGATGTATGTACCCGACCTTATCCCTGCATCTGTCGAAGGTGAGGGCGAACTGTTGGGCTACCGAAAGGTTGAAACCGTCAAACCTTTGGATAAAAACAAGCCAGCCACTATTTTCCAAATCCTCACGAGCATTGTCGAATAACAAGAGTGTTTCGCTGCCATTAGGTTTTATGCACACCACAGGTTCCATAGGAGAGGACACACAATCGGCAGGGTAAATGGACAAGGGTTTGTACAGGGTATTCGCAGGATCGAATAGCTCACAGACTTCCCCAAAACCAATAGAGGTAACCYGGGATAGGAGGCAGGCATTAATGCCAAAGTGTGTGGGGGTGGTGGAACGAAATCAACACATGCAAAATAGTCATATCCAAATGTACAATCGACRGTTCATATGGTGATTCAAATCACTATTGCAATGTGTTAAAAGAAATGGCATTCAAACAATTAATGAAAACTATGGTAAGTCGACCCAAATATTTGCACAAGCAATAGTATTTGCATGGTTTTAAAATCAAAACAATGATTCAAATATAGCACCAAGGATTCAATGATAAAATGTATGCTTTGTATGAAACCATTGAATTAAGGGTCTAATCACCATGTTAATGTGTTGTAATGAAACCATTGAACTAAATCAAAAGCAATAGAACATCAAAGCACCATTGAATCAAAGACTCAATCACAATCATTAGAATATCATCACAGTCTCACAAAAATGAAATAATATTAACAACAACAAAAAAATGCCAAATGAGTAAAGATTTTGGTGTCTTGCCAACTGTGTGACCATAATTGAATTGAAAATGCAATGAACACATAGACAAGAGTAACCATAATAAATCAGCAACGATTTTAATGTTATTGACGTGACTTCGAAATCAAAGTTTTCACGCTTGCAGTCGTGAAAACGAGAACAAAGGCACTTGTGCAAATGCGCAAGATAATCATGTCCTTATATTCAAAAGATTGCAATGAGAATTAAGGGTTCCAAAACACTTCCGTAGGTAGCTTATAAGGATAGGGTAAAAATGAAAAATGGCTGCCAACAACACCATATGAGAGTTGTGCCTCCCAATTTGAGACTTGCTAGTTGAATCTTAGTTTCATCATCAAAAATATTTTGTATCCTGCAATAGACTTCTAATTGTCTCACCCAATTATCTACCTTTTCTGCATCTAATTCACCATCATAAGTGCGTAATTGAAACTTTACATCTAACTTTAATAATGGCATATCAGAAGAACGATGAGTTTTTTGCTTATCCTTGGAGGAATGCACACTTGTTTCATTATTAGATGATGAGGATGAAGGACAATAAGGTTCTGAAGGTCCACCACCTCCAACTCCTCTTTCTTCTCTTACCGAAGATTCACCTTCTTCAACTTTGGATTCCTTCGCTGACCTCTTTCATGGTAAAGCTCCTCTACCATGGATTGCATCAATTTAAAGGCCTCGAATAAATCATCTTCATATTTGAAGGGACCCAATTTTCGTGGTGAAGACATCTCTTGCTTATGCGGTCGCCTTTGAATCTCTGTGTCAAGAGCCTCAAGTTGGATTTCTCCTCGCTTGATTTTTTCTTTGGTGAGCATTCAATGCTTGCAATTCCTGTCAAACCTTCAAAATCAAATGCTCTGATACCATAAACTTGATCCAAAAATGAAGGTATTACTGATAAATTGCAAGTTAGTTTAATGTATTTTATGCATCGAATTGTTAAGAATGCGAAATACATAAAACTTATTATCTTGTTGCGGAATATCAAATGTGACTTTTAATTGATGATTATTAATGAATAAAGAGATTAGTCATTAATATCCATGCTGGAAATGAAGAGAATAGAACAGAAAAACATACAGACAAATAGAGACAAGAGGTTGATAACAAAGTTCACCAATCATTGGCTACGTCTCTGGGCCCGCTTCCAAGTGGAGGACCTCTTTATTGCTCTTTAAAATGATAAAAGTTATCTTACATAGGCTCTTTGTTGTTACATAATGTGCTTCATATCTACTGTACAAGACCTCCTTGCTCAAATTCAAGCATGCTCCATCAAATTCCTCTCAAAAACATGGCAAAAATGCCCCTCAAAACATGAGAAAATGCCAAAATTTAAAAACTGCCCCTTCAAAACCCTGCATCAAAATATATGAGTATATTCTTGTACACTTTAACCTTTTGATTGCCTTAAACACTGCCAATTCATCATTTCTTGTTGCATGTAAGCTAAAGGGAAAAAATGTCGTTTTAATGCAATAACAAAATCATTCCAGGAAGAGATTGGTTTACCACTTTTCTTAAGATCATCTCTAGTTCTGCTTTCCCACCATATGAGAGTTGTGCCTCCCAATTTGAGAATTTCTAGTTGAATCTTAGTTTCATCATCAAAAATCTTTTGTATCCTGCAATAGACTTCTAATTGTCTCACCCAATTATCTATCTTTTCTGCATCTAATTCACCATCATAAGTGTGTAATTGAAACTTTACATCTAACTTTAATAATGGCATATCAGAAGAACGACGAGTTTTTTGCTTATCCTTGGAGGAATGTACACTTGCTTCATTATAAGATGATGAGGATGAAGGAGAATAAGGTTCTGAAGGTCCACCACCTCCAACTCCTCCTTCTTCTCTTACCAAAGATTCACCTTCTTCAACTTTGGATTACTTCGCTGACCTCTTTCATGGTAAATCTCCTCTACCATGGCTTGCATCAATTTAAAGGCCTCGAAGAAATCATCTTCAGATTTGAAGGGACCCAATTTCCATGGTGGAGACATCTCTTGCTTATGTGGTCTCCTTTGAATCTCTGTGTCAAGAGCCTCAAGTTGGATTTCTCCTTGCTTGAGTTTTTCTCTGGTGAGCATTCAATGCTTGCAATTCCTGTCAAACCTTCAAAATAAAATGCTCTGATACCATAAACTTGATCCAAAAATGAAGGTATTACTGATAAATTGCATGTTAGTTTAATGTATTTTATGCATCGGATTGTTAAGAATGCGAAATACATAAAACTTATTATCTTGTTACGGAATATCAAATGTGACTTTTACTTGATGATTATTAATGAATAAAGAGATTAGTCATTAATATCCATGTTGTAAATGAAGAGAATAGAATAACAAAATAGAAAGAGAAATGGAGACAACAGGTTGATAACGGAGTTCACCAATCATTGGCTACGTCTATGGGCTCGCTTCCAAGTGGAGGACCTCTTTATTGCTCTTTAAAATGATCAAAGTTCTCTTACATAGGATCGTTTTTGTTACATAATGTGCTTCAGATCTACTGTGCAAGACCTCCTTGCTCAAATTCAAGCATGCTCCATCAAATTCCTCTCAAAAACATGGCAAAATGCCCCTTAAAACATGAGAAAATGCCAAAATTTACAAACTACCCCTTCAAAACCATGCATCAAAATATATGAGTATATTCTTGTACACTTTGACCTTTTGATTGCCTTAAACACTGCCAATTCATCATTTCTTGTTGCATGTAAGCTAAAGGGAAAAAATGTTGTTTTAATGCAATAACAAAATCATTCCAGGAAGAGATTGTTTTACCACTTTTCTTAAGATCATCTCTAGTTCTGCTTTCCCACCATATGAGAGTTGTGTCTTCCAATTTGAGAATTTCTAGTTGAATCTTAGTTTCATCATCAAAAATCTTTTGTATCCTCCAATAGACTTCTAATTGTCTCACCCAATTATCTATCTTTTCTGCATCTAATTCACCATCATAAGTGGGTAATTGAAACTTTACATCTAACTTTAATAATGGCATATCAGAAGAACAATGAGTTTTTTGCTGATCCTTGGAGGAATGTACACTTGCTTCATTATAAGATGATGAGGATGAAGGAGAATAAGGTTTTGAAGGTCCACCACCTCCAACTACCCCTTCTTCTATTACCGAAGATTTACCTTCTTAAACTTTGGATTCCTTCGCTGACCTCTTTCATGGTAAAGCTCCTCTACCATGGCTTGCATTAATTTAAAGGCCTCAAATAAATCATCTTCAGATTTGAAGGGACCTAATTTCCGTGGTGAAGACATCTCTTGCTTATCTGGTCACCTTTGAATCTCTATGTAGGGAGGCTCAAGTTGGATTTATCCTCGCTTAAGATTTTCTCTGGTGAGCATTCAATGCTTGCAACTACTTTCAAAACTTTAAAATCAAATGCTCTGATACMATAAACTTGATCCAAAAATGAAGGTATTACTGATAAATTGCAAGTTAGTTTAATGTATTTTATGCATCGGATTGTTAAGAATGCGAAATACATAAAACTTATTATCTTGTTGCGGAATATCAAATGTGACTTTTACTTGATGATTATTAATAAATAAAGAGATTAGTCATTAATATCCATGCTGGAAATGAAGAGAATAGAACAGAAAAACAAAAAGAGAAATAGAGACAAGGGGTTGATAACGAAGTTCACCAATCATTGGCTACGTCTCAGGGCCCGATTCCAAGTGGAGGACCGCTTTATTGCTCTTTAAAATGATCAAAGTTATCTTACATAGGCTCTTTTTTGTTACATAATGTGCTTCAAATCTACTGTGCAAGAACTCCTTGCTCAAATTCAAGCATGCTCCATCAAATTCCTCTCAAAAACATGGCAAAAATGCCCCTCAAAACATGAGAAAATGCCAAAATTTACAAACTGCCCCTTATAAACCCTGCATCAAAATATATGAGTATATTCTTGTACACTTTGACCTTTTGATTGCCTTAAAAACTGTCAATTCATCATTTCTTGTTGCATGTAAGCTAAAGGGAAAAAATGTTGTTTTAATGCAATAACAAAATCATTCCAGGAAGAGATTGTTTTACCACTTTTCTTAAGATCATCTCTAGTTCTTCTTTCCCACCATATGAGAGTTGTGCCTCAAAATTTGAGACTTGCTAGTTGAATCTTAGTTTCATCATCAAAAATCTTTTGTATCCTGCAATAGACTTCTAATTGTCTCACCCAATTATCTATCTTTTCTGCATCTAATTCACCATCATAAGTGGGTAATTGAAACTTTACATCTAACTTTAATAATGGCATATCAGAAGAACGATGAGTTTTTTTCTTATCCTTGGAGGAATGCACACTTGCTTCATTATTAGATGATGAGGATGAAGGAGAAAAAGGTTTTGTGGGTCCACCACCTCCAACTCCTCCTTCTTCTCTTACCGAAGATTCACCTTCTTCAACTTTGGATTCCTTTGCTGACCTCTTTCATGGTAAAGCTCCTCTACCATGGATTGCATCAATTTAAAGGCCTCGAAGAAATCATCTTCAGATTTGAAGGGACCCAATTTCCATGGTGAAGACATCTCTTGCTTATGTGGTCGCGTTTGAATCTCTGTGTCAAGAGCCTCAAGTTGGATTTCTCCTCGAGTTTTTCTCTGGTGAGCATTCAATGCTTGCAATTCCTGTCAAACCTTCAAAATCAAATGCTCTGATACCATAAACATGATCCAAAAATGAAGGTATTACTGATAAATTGCAAGTTAGTTTAACGTATTTTATGCATCGGATTGTTAAGAATGTGAAATACATAAAACTTATTATCTTGTTGCGGAATATCAAATGTGACTTTTACTTGATGATTATTAATGAATAAAGAGATTATTCATTAATATCCATGCTGGAAATGAAGAGAATAGAACAGAAAAAAAAGAAAGAGAAATAGAGAGAAGAGGTTGATAACGGAGTTCACCAATCATTGGCTATGTCTCTGGGCCCGCTTCCAAGTGGAGGACCTCTTTATTTCTCTTTAAAATGATCAAAGTTCTCTTACATAGGCTCTTTGTTGTTACATAATGTGCTTCAGATCTACTATGCAAGACCTCCTTTCTCAAATTCAAGCATGCTCCATCAAATTCCTCTCAAAAACATGGCAAAAATGCCCCTCAAAACATGAGAAAATGCCAAAATTTACAAACTGCCCCTTCAAAACCCTACATCAAAACGTCTCCTCAAGGCTTCAAAAATCCTTTTTTTTTTATAGTTTTCAGGCTCAAATGAGGAAGTTCAACTTCCCCTGAAGATATGGCCTCTTTCTGGGATCAAATCCCCCTCCAACTGACCAAGATATGTTCAAAAAACCACTTGTTGGTCATAATATCAAGCAATTAATTAAAAATAATACATAACAGGCTTAAAACCCCATTTTAAAACTTTAGGATATGTTTAAGCCCCCAAAAGATGGTCATATGAAGTCCATATGGCCAAGCGCTAGCCCAAAAGAGCTAAGTGTTGGCCCATACTTGCGCTAGCTTCTGGTTTTGGGGTGCATCTCATGTGGCCTCAACCTAACCAATAAAATCTGTGTGCACCCTTGTAGGATTAGGCCTCTGGTCTTGTGGGATCCGCCCGAGATCCAAGGGCTAGGGTCTATCAAAATCCCCGTGCATATAGTTATGGTTAAGCCCACGCACTCTAGGTTATATGCAATGAAAGTAGACCACGGGCTGGGGCTTAGCCCCAGCCCCCATTTGCGCCCCTTTGAACATGTCTCCACTTTATATAAATTAAAGTGGTTGTAAAATAATAAGAAACACTTGGACGCGTTGGTGTTTGGTCATTCCCCAAAGATCTTGGGCTTGGTGGTGGTCAAGGGGTCGAACCTCAAGAGCTCCATAAAATATTTCCATTCAAAAAGTGATGGGGTGCCACGTGGCAGCCCACGTCTGGGCCATGTGGCACTTCCTCATTTGCCAACAAAGTGTCACATGTCAACCTCTGAGTGGATCTTCCCTGTGCCCAATCAGACTGCTGATGTGCTGCCACATGTTGTTGCCACATCAGCATCATTAATTTTTCTTTGGTGATGTCATGCTGACATCAGCATTGACTTTTTTCCAGTCCTTTGACTTTTTAGCTATTTGAGAAAACGGTCAGAGTGCAATAACTTTCGCATACGAAGCTCGTTTGAGAAAATGAATATATGGCCAAAATCAGGGCAATAAGATGGACGCAATGGCATGGGTTTCATTCAATTATGAGAACTTTGATTTTTGAGCATTTTCTGAGCCTGGGGAACCTCCTGGATCATTCCTCCCCACTTTGGAAGCTTTTGGACCACCAAAAGTCTGTTTTTACTCAGGTAAGAATTGAGCGTACTACCTCCCCACTTTGTCATGTATCATACATCCTCTCTACTGGGATAATGATCACATGACTAATCACAACAAACATGAAAACTGAGATAACATTGTTTATCAAAGTAATCATTTCATTTATCGTACAATCATCTACATTCTTTGTCGCACTTTGCAGCCATACACCACTAAACAACAAAAAACTAATCAACAATGAAAATGAAAATGACAAAACATGCTTCCCCTTTTGCACAGGAACAGTAACCAAAGTATGCAGTTGAACCTCATGTTGTACCTCCGGTGACACTTCATGACTGTTAGAAACATACTGAACCATCTCATGTTTAGCATCACTAACTTCATGTTTTGTTACAGACATAAGTGTTAAAAATTTTCTTGCATTTACCATTCTTTTTAACTGTTCTATAGCTACAAAAGACCTGTCAGTTTTCATGCAATGAGCACGAACAATGTACTCTTTCCCATCTTTCTTGAAGAAATATTTATTCTCCTCCTTGTAGAATATAGCTTTCCTATCATAAAGGTATGGGCTTCCTAGTACAATTCCACATATGTCCAGTGGCACTATACCAAGCTCTACTTCATCAACATAATTAGAAGTGATTGCAAACTTGATTTTACATTGCTTGGTTACCTGTAAATTATTATCACCACATATCCATCCCAATGGATAAGGTCTAGGATGTGACTTAGTTTCAATTCCCAAGTTATTTACAACCTCTTCACTGATTAGATTGGTTTGTGATCAACTGTCTACAAGAGTATCAACTTTAACATTATTTGTTATGACTCTTATGTGGAAAAGTTCACTCCTTTTACACTCATCATTTACATCAACTGAATTAGAAGAGCTAGTGCTTGCAACATAATTTATACCTCGGATTCCCATAGCTACAACCTGTGTCTCATAACCGGAATCTGATCCAAGATCCACTTGAACTGTCGCAGTTGTGGTATTCTTCCTTCCATGGTTGGCAAACTTCTTTGGCTTCAAGTCAAAATGTAAGACCCAACAACGATCTTCATCATGGCCTACTTTCTTGCAATGCTTGCAAGTAGGCTTTTCCTTTCTTGTTGTGGTTGTCTTCTTCTCTTTCCTTTGCCCTACATCATTTCTTTGCCAAGTATCTGTAGAAACCCTATCACCAACATTCCCTTTACTGGATTCAATGTGAATGGCTTGTACACATACTTCATCAAAATTAGAAGGATTTAGCATAAGAATAGTGTGCTTAAGATAAGAATGTAAACCACCAATATATTTTAGGAGTGTCTCTTGTGTATATAATGGAATACCCAAATTTAAAGCTTTCTTATGAAATATCTGAGTATATTCTTGTACACTTTGACCTTTTGATTGCCTTAAACATTGCCAATTCAACATTTCTTGTTGCATGTAATATAAAGGGTAAAACTGTTGTTTTGATGCAATAACAAAATCATTCCAGGAAGAGATTGTTTTACCACTTTTATTAAGATCATCTCTAGTTCTGCTTTCCCACCATATAAGAGCTATGCCTCCCAATTTGACACTTTCTAGTTGAATCTTAGTTTCATCATTAACAATCTTTTGTATCCTGCAATAGACTTCTAATTGTCTCACCCAATTATCTAGCTTTTCTGCATCTAATTCACCATCATAAGTGGGTAATTGAAACTTTACATCTAACTTTAATAATGGTATATTAGAATAATGATGAGTTTTTTTCATATCCTTGGAGGAATGTACACTTGCTTCATTATTAGATGATGAGGATGAAGGAGAAGAAGGTTCTTAAGGTCCACCACCTCCAACTCCTCCTTCTGCTCTTACCGAAGATTCACCTTCTTCAACTTTTGGATTCCTTCACTGACCTCTTTCATGGTAAAGATCCTCTACCATGACTTGCATCAATTTAAAGGCCTCGAAGAAATCATCTTCAGATTTGAAGGGACCCTATTTCCGTGGTGAAGACATCTCTTGCTTATGCGGTCGCCTTTGAATCTCTGTGTCAAGAGCCTCAAGTTGGCCTTCTCCTCGCTTGAGTTTTGCTCTGGTGAGCATCCAATGCTTGCAATTCCTGTCAAACCTTCAAAACCAAATTCTCTAATACCATAAACATGATCCACAAATGAAGGTATTACTGATAAATTGCAAGTTAGTTTAATGTATTTTATGCATAAGATAATTGAGAATGCAAAATACATAAAACTTATTATCTTGTTGCGGAATATCAAATGTGACTTTTACTTGATGCTTATTAATGAATAAAGAGATCAACCATTAATATCCATGTTGGAAATGAAGAGAATAGAAAAACAAAACAGAAAGAGAAATAGAGACAAGAGGTTGATAACAGAGTTCACCAATTGTTGGCTATGTCTCCGGGCCCGCTTCCAAGTGGAGGACCTCTTTATTGCTCTTTAAAATGATCAAATTTCTCTTACATAGGCTCTTTGTTTTTACATAATGTTCTTCATATCTGATGTGAAAGATATCCTTGCTCAGATTCAAGCATGCTCCATCAAATTCCTCTCACAAACATGGCAAAAATGCCCCTCAAAACATGAGAAAATGCCAAAATTTACAAACTGCCCCTTCAAAACCCTGCATCAAAAAGTCTCCTCAAGGCTTCAAAAAGCCTAGTTTTTTATATTTTTTAGACTCAAATGAGGAAGTTCAACTTCCCCTGAAGATCTGGCCTCTTTCTGGGATCAAATCCCCCTCCAAATGGCCAAGTTATGCTCAAAAAACCACTTGTTGGTCATAATATCAAGCAATTAATTAAAAATAATACATAACAGGCTTAAAAACCCATTTTTAAACTTTAGGATATGTTTAAGCCCCCAAAATATGGTCATATGAAGTCCATATGGCCAAGCGTTGGCCCATACTTGAGATAGCTCCTGGTTTTGGGGCGCATCTCATGTGGCCTCGACCTAACCAATAAAATCTATGCACGCCCTTATAGGATTAGGCCCCTGGTCTTGTGGGATCTGCCCGAGATCCAAGGGCTAGGGTCTATCAAAAGCCCCGTGCATATGGTTACAGTTAAGCCCCCGCTCTCTAGGTTATATGCAATGAAAGTCGACCATGCGCTGTGGCTTGGCCCCAACCCCCATTTGCGCCCCTTTGAACATGCCTCCACTTTATATAGATTAAAGTGGTTGTAAAATAATAAGAAAAACTTGGGCGAGTTTGTGTTTGGTCATTCCCCAAAGTGCTTGGGCTTGGTGGTGGTCAAAGGGTCGAACCTCAAGAGCTCCATAAAAAATATCCATTCAAAAAGTGATGGGGTGCCATGTGGTAGCCCACATCTGGGCCACGTGGCACTTCTTCATTTGCCAACAAAGTGCCACATGTCAACCTCTGAGTGGATCTGCCCTGTGCCCAGTTAGATTGTTGTTGTGCTACCACATGTTGCTACCACATCAACATCATTAATTTTTCTTTGGTGACGTCATGCTGACGTCGGCATTGACTTTTTCCCAGTCCTTTGACTTTTTAGTTGTTTGAGAAAACGGTCAGAGTGCAATAACTCTCGCATATGGAGCCTGTTTGAGAAAGTAAATATATGGCCGGAATTAGCGCGATGAGACAGACACAATGGCACCAGTTTCATTCAATTCTGAGAACTTTGTTTTTTGAGTATTTTCTAAGCCTAGGAAGCCTCCTGGATTACCTAGGATAGATTATAATTAGTTAGTATTAGATTAACTTGCTTAACATGAACATGAACCTATATTTGATTAACATCAACCCAATAATATTTGTCTAAGGGATTTAGATAAAATTAATGCTTAGCTCACTCATTTGGAAAAGTTTAATTTTGAACTTAACATTTTTTAATAGAAATAAATATTGTTTAAATTTAAAATAACAAAAGTTCTAGCTATCCCTGTACATATAATGTGTTACATCGGAAAAAGGGAGAAATCTATATCCATTAATCATATTCGTCTATCAACCGAATAGGAGCATCTCTGAGTCACAATATTTTTTCGTCGTTGTCTAATTGTTCTATGAAATGGTGTTTTTTGCCAGAATCCGGCCATATAAATCTGAAAGAAATCACTATTTTTTGTTGTTTAAAATTCATTTCTGAATGCAGAAATAGATTCAACATGCTAAAAAACTCTTGGGGCACTCAGATTATACAGAAATAATCACTCAAATCTATGGATCTAACAATTTTTTACAAAATTTCAAGAAAATGTCCCCAAAAAAAATTATTAAAAAAGAATGATGGAACAAGGCAAGTCGTGAATCTTATTGGATTGACAAGGCCTTACTTGTGATACGGCAGATTTTGTATTAGATTTCTACTTTATGCATAAATGAATGGGACATGCTTTTTCCTTGCAGATAAATGGTTAGCCAAATTGTCCTAATTATTGCCTTCTTGCATTCAATTCCAAAGGTTGTAGGACTTTTATTTTTGAAATGTTTGGCTCCACTTATACCATGTTGGTCTAAGCCATTTGTTCACATTATAATAGGAGTAGCAGACTAGAGCATACTAACTTTATCATTTTTTCAGATTATAATAGGACTAGCAGACTAAAACATACTGACTTTATCCACGGGAATCGAAGATATACTTAGCAAAAGGCAGCCATAATTCACACAGAAAGTGTTATTCCATTAAAAATTGCACTTCCTTACACACAACAATAGCTCTATTATATTATATAGAGTTTTTTAGAGCTAATTAATTCCTAAATTAAGAGGATAGGTTGAGAGAATATTTAAATCGATTTTTAACAACTCACAACAATAAGATAAAATATGCGAAACAAACACACGGTGATTCTATGCTTGCTCACTTCTGTATTATTCAATGAAGACGGATTACATCTTTATATAGGAAAAGACTCTAACGAGTCGGTTACATGCAAACCAAAGACAACTAAACTCTTAACTAAGAACTGACTCTCAACACGCCTACAACTGACTCTCACAACTGAAGCTTATAATTGGTGCTTACAACTGGCGCTTACAACTGGCGCTTACTCCATTATTTCCAAGTCTCCCCCTTAATGGAGAATGGATTGACTTCTACACCTAACATCTCCCTAAACAGTTCAAACTTAATCTTTCCAAGAGGCTTAGTGAAAATATCAGCAACATTTTCACTAGTATTACAATACATAAGAGCTATTTCATTTGACAACAACTTTTCTCGAACAAAATGAAACTGAGCTTCAACATGTTTTGTCCTTCCATGAAAAATCGGATTCTTCGAAATATTGATTGAAATTTGATTATCACATCTGATCATCGTAAGTTCCTTTGTTTTTCTCCAACATCTTGAAGAAGTCTTCTTAACCAAACAACTTCACAAGTTGTTGCACACAAGGCTTTATATTTTGCTTCAATAGAAGACAAAGATACAATAGGCTTCTTTTTACTGCTCCATGAAACAACCCCGGATCCAATGCTGAACGCATATCCAGTGGTTGATCTTCGATCATCTAGATTGTCATCCCAATCAGAATCCGAATAACCTGTCAACTCAACATCAGATGCATCAGTATATTTAATACCATAATCAAGTGTACCTTTTAGATACTTGAGTACTGCCTTTGTTGCATTCCAATGGCTTTCATGAAGTTTTGCCAAGAACTGACTTAACACACTCACAGAATATGAAATATCAGGTCTGGTTGTGGTGAGATAATTCAGACTACCCACCATCTGCCTATACACAGTGCCATTCACCTCCTTCGAACCATCATCACAAGAAAGTTTCACATTCTGCTACATGGGAACAATAGAAGACTTACACTGATCCATTTTAAATCTCTTAAGTATTTCTCTGATATACTTACTCTGACAAACAAA